>OX104116.1:96080232-96396709 GCA_944474755.1 Limnoperna fortunei
ATCAAGTTTATATAGATTCAAATTCAGCAACACATAAAGGTAAAAGTAATTTATTTACAAAGAAAAATCTAAAGCACATGATCACAATGCATTCGAAGTGTCTACAACAAATGATGAAAAGCAGGAAAATAAACATAGTATAATTATATATTATTGACTATTACATCCACTATTTAAATGTAATCAATGTTGGTACGTGGCGTTGCTTGATTATATAATGCGTTAATTCACAGACTAATTTTATCACTGAAAAATTTTACATGTACGTCTTAATTTTTAAACATGGGTTATAATCTATCGACCGCAGCTTAAACATATCCTGAAAGTGAAGTTCTAAGCAATGCAGGTTTAAGATTATTATTTAGTAAATTACGTTTCTGAAAATCTTTTTTACCCTATCATTTATATCCTCCTTTTACGTTTATGATACATTTCCAGTTCATTGACTTATCATTCCGCCATTTTGTACCAAATCCAATTAATTCAATAATGGTTAAAAACCAAAGAATACATTGCAGAAGCTTAGATTACTGCGGCGTCTGCATGAAAAATTAAAAAGCTTTGTTTGTTCAGTAAGTATTTAAAAATGTCAAATAAAGCTTTATACACTTGTATAGATTCGACTCGTAAACAAAGCAAGAAAAAGAAGAAGAAAAAGAAGAAAAATTCAACGTATTTCATAGATAATACGATAAGTGATGAAACTACAGAACGCCAGGAAATAGCGATTAAAGTAATGAGTATTCAGCACATTTTGAAATAAATTCAATACAATTTTTCAATGTTTCTGTTCAAATGATAACTTATTTGATACAATTCAATTTACAAAGATGTATATACTGTTAGTGTTACATTACTACATGTACATAAAACATTTATTTTGTGTAAAATAACTTTGTAAATATACACAATAATTGTAAACTGTGAACTATGGATTGTTTATTGTAATACTGTGATATTGCGAGAAATCAATTGAGTCAAACCTTATAAACTGAAAAGACGAAACCGTTCAGCTAAGCCGATACAACAGTAAACCTTCATCAATAATAGACAATCATCGTAATCAATTTAACATAAAGAAAAACAATCAATCATTAAAAGTCAAGTCTTAAATTAACTTGTAAAAACTTGTGAAAACAACTAAATTTTAAATGAACTGAAATCTATGCTATAGCATAACAGCAATCTGTGACGATTTATTTTCTTACTGTTTATCAAAATACAAGTGACAAAGTGTTACAAATATGTAATAGAATATGCAGATATTACCTCCGGCGTAAAATTTTAGTACTATAATTTAATTGACGCATGTAATTCAACTTATCTGTGCTCTGTTACCTGATATGGTTACTGGAATTGTATATTATATTGTATACTTAAATCTTTATGTCTAAACAGTGTCAAATCGTCAGCTTAAACTTCAGGAAGAGTTAGCATTAAATTATGTACACAAAGACTTTTTGTACGTGATAAACCAAAGAAGAACTGTAAACGCTTATTTATAGTCGCAATACATTTTCGAAAGCGGAGAGCTTAGTATGCATGTATAAATACTGTGTCATTTTAATGGATAAGGCACGTGGTTAACACGTAATGTCCTGTTTTGAATAACGTTAGACAAATATATGGTACGTAAATAAAACTATTGAATCGTGATAACAAAAGCAATCATTTTCTTTTGGTAATTATTTAATGTAAATATTAAATGTATTTGTTCATGATATATATTTAGTTTTAAGAGTAGATGTGCAATAAACCCACATAACAACTGTATTTATTTGTATTCTCGTAATATATTCTCTTCTTATAACAAATAAAATGGCTATTGTACCTCATTGTATGTAGCGTTGTTTTAAATTTATAACTGTATACTGAACTTGTTGAGAAATAAGACTTCAAATATTGCATTAACATATTAAAATAAGGTTATCAAATCTGTGTGTTTGTTTATGTGAGTGTTGTTTAGCGCCAATTTCAGCAATTGTTCAGCTATATCATGGCTTCCAGTTTTTTGGGGGGTGAGTAAGCCGGAGTACATGGAGAAATCCCCGACATTCGGTAGGAAATCTGGCAATCCTTGTCAATTAACATTAAAGTCGAGCGCACCCTGCCCGCTGTGAGTATCGAACCCACAACCTCAGTGTTGACAGATGTAGATCAATATTTGACAAACTACCTTAACCCCTCGGCTTATCAAATCTGCACTTTCATTCAAATTACATACACATTTAATCTTCTTTTTATTATGTCTTCTATTTAATTATAACATTATCTAAAAGATCATCATCAAAAATCATCATATGAATTAATAGTAAATAGAAAAATACCAAAATTTTAATTATAACATTATCTAAAAGATTATCATCAAAGATCATCATATGAATAAATAGTAAATAGAAAAATACCAAAATTTTGTCAAAATGAAGGTTAAGTGTTTTTCCACAAATTGTACAAATGTTTACCAGTGTTTTATCGTAGGACCTCCTTACCCGTCTGCAAAGTTTTGAATAAATAAAAATAAGAGTAATACAAAAACGTCGAAAAAAAATGTTATTGTATATTGGTGTTATTTAGCGTCGATATAAATTAAATGCGAATGCTGTTATTCAAAACAAATTACCAAACAGATTTTCTTATTGGTATTTATAGTTAGGTTAGAAAAATAGCAAAGAAAACCGACCGAACAACAAGAGCCAAAAGGTCAAGGGACAGTTACAAATCCGGATATAGACAAACGCAACACAAAAACATTAAACACAAAACAAAAAGAGAGTTACCCGAACCCAATAAAAATCATGGGTGAACTCAGGTGCTCCTGACGAGTTAGCAGTGCCTGCCACTATTTATACACCCGTCGAGTAACTCATTGTCATGTCTAGAAAAAAGTCAAATCCAGGAATAGGAATCACTACCTATGACTCAGCGAAAACGTCAGATCGTATTTGAGACACCGATTTCCCCATAACGATCAATTAAGTCATGTTGACGACCATAGAACTTCTGGAGAGATAACATCAACCTTGGTGCAACAAACCTTTGCTTGAGTAGTTTAGCAGTCAACAGCAGTGAAAACAAAGTCTAAAAAATCGGAATACCGATCGCAGGATGTGGAATAACGTATAATTTGTGAAATGTACACACCATACGCTGGAGCTGCTGGAATGTTGCTGTCGATGAACGCAAAGTTGACAATTGGAAAGTTGAAGTCATCACGTTTGTCGTAGAGTCTAGTTTGTAGTTTTCCTGAGTCTATTTCTATAAGTAGGTCTAAGTAAGACGCTGTGAACTTAGGATTTATTGGTCGAAATTGATCTTAGTCGCTTCGGCCGTGTTTCATCGAAAAGCGTAAAGTTCTTTTGCTTGTCTTTAATCTTTCAACAAGGACCATCGACTGCTCTTTTTGCCGTCAAACAAATTAAACTGATATTGGCTTTTAAGTAGGAAGGAAGGAAGATCTTTCCAGTCTAAGTCATAAGCCATACAAAGTAATTTCTAACTTTCTTTCTGTGACTAAATGCATTCAATACAGAAAATTAACAGCTACAATTATTTTGCTTTGAAAGCATTCTGCCTTGCATAATAATTAAATCTCATTTACTAGACTATTTCTTACTGAATAATAATATTAACTTTAGTACATATGACACTGTTGATTACGTGATAGTGCAATATGTTGTTTTATCACGTATATTTTGATTTAATACGTTTTACCTAACCACTCCCTTGATTGCAATATTATGTTACAGGAAAGATTGAAAGATAGTAAGAAGTGTTCAGGAAACAATAAGTCAAAAACAGAAACCACTGTGGTTAAACAAAAAAGGGACAATAACAAACCAAAATGACACACAAAAATAAACTACACACAGAGTAACACAACACCCGCTTAAACGGGAGTACTGATTGCTCGAGTTTCTCAGAAGGGGCATTTCTTCATCCTGCCAAAGTTATTTAGGTCTTACAGTATCATTTTAGCGCAGCTGAAGCCACAAGGGTACACATTTAATGCAACTACACCATAGATCAACTCTGTCAAGCCCTCGTCAAAGTTATCTGAATAATAAATCTTTTTACTGAAGATTGACTTAATTCGTTATATATGACATGTTACAGTTCACTTTATGTCCCATTGGTTAAATCTCTGATGTTGTCTCACAGATCGGAACAGTAAACATTTGTGACATTATATTTCCTAACAGCTAATGTAAGGATTACGCAAAGACTGTAATCTCACAGCGTAACGACTAATGTTGTTCAATGAACAATGTACTATACTGCAAACTGCTTATGCCAACTTTCTGGACTCATGTGGAGGATTTGCTGATTAAGCGGCAAGAATGTAAGGTCATTCAAATATAGATTACAGTGGAAAAAGATAATAACATTGCCTTTTGTTAGCCTTCAGAATTCAGGGGCTATTTAAGTAGAGAGTACATCCCAGAGGCTTGTAAAATACTCTATAATCTTTGCCGGTACTTTGAGTCTTGTGTAAGTATTTAGTCAAAGCTCTCAATGATATTAAAGAAAAGAAACTTGAACTTGTTGAATCATATAACGTCAATATAACGTCAATATAAGTTAGTGCATCGTCATATTCTGGATAAGTCAATAGTCGAAATCGGGCTAGAATACAGAATGTATTACAAGAACGCCTAGAAATGTTAGAATTGTCTGTTTTAAAAGATTACTGCATTTCCTTGTTTATCAAACACAGACAATGCTAAGTTTAATGACCTTGTAAATGGTTTGACGGAGATCGAGTGTGTAATGTTAAATTCTGATTATTTGACTTTTTATTTTCGATTTGTCTTCATGTGTTGTTCCAGTACAAACAAGATTATCACATTCTATTTAGAATAAGTGGATACAGATATTTATTTTACAATTGTGACAAAATGCCTGGAGGTAATAAAACAACTACAGCTGGATCTAAACCTGGACAATCTACTAGTAGTCAGACAAAAGTTGTGAATACCGTTCAGACACTACTAAGTGCAGAGTTGGATTCAACAAAGGAACCTCCCCCAAGAAAGGCATGACACACTCACAGTTGTCAAATTACTCTCTTAATGATTCAAATAACTTTAACAATACTTTTGATTTAAAATTTTCAGGACTTGTGAATGTAAAAAGGATATTCAAAATATTAAATCCAACCTTCAAGGGGTAAATAAGATTAGTGACCTTAACGAAGCTAAAAAGTGACTTGGAATCTGTGGTAGTGAACATTGTTAAAAAAACTGCTCAATAACTATGAAAGAAAAATTGAGGAGAAGTTTGACATATAAATTGCCAAAGTGAAAACTGAGATGCAAGAAATGATTGATGCAATATCACTGTAAAATAAAACTATGAAGCAGCAATTAGAAATAGTTAAACAACAGACTTCTAAAGTAAGAATAGACTCCAATTGAGCGGAAAACATGACTAGAGATGCTTAAACAAGGACAAATTACAATGAGCAATACTCACGAAAAAACAACATTAAGGTTTTCAACATGAAATGGAAAGAAAAACAAACTTGAGAGAAGACTTTATTTAGTTGGTTAAAAATTATTTGAACGTGGAGTTGAACCCAAGAGTTGTGTTCATTGACGATATTACCAAACAAAATTATGAACTAATGAAGCGGCTTCGAGAATCTCATAGGTTTGAATCAGTGTGGTATTTTAATTCTAGTGTCTATGCACGAACAAATGAACATTTGCAATTGAAATGTGACCTTTATGATGACATTGATTTAAGATTCAGACAAGGACATTAAGTTATTGTAATTGTTAGACTTTTTTCTGGTTTTTTTGTGACAGTTGAAACAAAATATCGGAAATATGAAACATTTTTCTTTTACCAAAGGTTCAAATTTAACCTTATTTTTCTAGACATACTGAATATAGCTATGCAATAGGAACTAGAAGAAAATATCAATATCTTTTTTTCAACTACAGTACAGATACTATGCGCTTGTAAAAACAAGATTGTGATTATGAGGTGAAAAAAAACTTATACATGCATCCAAGTATTACAAGTGTATATAGGAAAGCAATGTTATTAATGATGGATTATGTAGTCAATATATAGCGAAATAACAGAATAGTTTTCACTACCTTACATGTAAATACACATAATAGTCCTTGAGCCTGAGAGTATATATTTTTTACTTTTTTTTAATATTTTTTTTATCTACTACTACTACATGTAAAATCTTCACATCTACCAAGTATAATGAGATTTTGCAAAATTTTTGCAATGGACAAGTGAATACAGCTCATCTATTGTTTTCCATTGTAAGATTTTTAGCACATATTGTGTACTCACCACACAATATAGCAATTACTATTGAAATTCTACTATAAGTTATTGTTATGTTTAGTTAATACACATGATTTAGTGTAAATACTTGTGTTAACTGTAAAAACTGCTAAACTACGTGTACTTTATTAGGATATTGATCATTCTTGATACTTTTTAACATGCCATTTCTTTTTTCTTTCTCTACACTCAACTTTTTCTGTTTTATATTGGTATTATTTGGTGAACTAGTACTGCGCTTGATTGTTTTGGAATGGTGGTTGTCCTGTTTTAACATTATTCACATGAATGTTATGATACTGAAATTATTGTGCATGTATACTTCAAATATTATTACATAAATCTGCATAAATGACTAAATTAAAAATATTGTCAGTAAATTGTCAAGGATTGGGAGATCATAGTAAATGTAGAGATGTTTTTAACTATATAAAAGCAAAGCAATGTCATATTTACTGTCTACAGGATACACATTTTACTAATGACACAGAAAAATCTGTTAGATCATTGTGGGGCAATGATTGTTATTTTAGTTCTTTCAGATCAAACTTTAGGGGTATCTGTGTTCTATTTAATAACAACTTTGAATTTAAAATATCAAAAGGAAAAATGTGAAGATAGAGGGAACTTTCCTGCTTTAGACCTGCATACTAATAATCTTAAGTTAACATTAGTTACAATATACGGACCAAATACTGACAATCCAAACTTTTATACTGATATAATGTCAGTCATTGATGACTTTGGAAATGAAAAACTTGTAATTTGTGGTGATTTTAATCTTGTACTAAAACCAGATATTGACTGTTTTAACTATTTACATGTAAACAATAAAAGAGCAAGGGAAAACCTTCTTTGAAATTATCGAAGAAAAGAAATCTTATTGATCCTTATAGAGATTAAAACCCAGATTCCTGACGTTATACATGTACATGGAGAAAGAAAACACCTTTTAAGCAGGCAAGGTTAGACTTTTTTTATTACAGACAGTATGCTTAATAACTTGAGAAATTGTACAATTGACCCCAGTTATCGTTCTGATCACTCTATAACCCTATTTCTAGAATTTAACCAGTTTACAAAAGGCAAAGGGTTGTGGAAATTAATAATTTTTTGTAATATGAGAAAGAATACATTGTTAAAACGAAAATATTTGAAGTAAAACAACAGTATGCCGCTTAAGTATTTCATACAATAGAGTATCAGGATATACATTAGAAACGTTACTAATAGAAATAAGAAGTAAAACTATTTCATTTTCTAGTTTTTGCAAGAAACAAAAACAAAAGAAAACTTGATAATCATGTGAAACTTCTGTTAATGAAGAAAATTAAGACACTAGAATTAGAAAATTTGAGAAAGGAAATATTAAAAGGTAATTTAGTAATATCTCGAGCACAATAGATAGAAGCGGGGAAAAACCTACAAAATACTTTCGTGGATTAGAATCTAGAAATTATACTACTAAAATTATACAAAAAATTGAAAAGGAAAATGGAAATATAATCACAGACCAAAAAGATATTTTAAATGAGAAACAGAATTATTATGAAAACTTGTATAAAAATAATAACGTAGAGGGTGGGTGCAAACTAGAAGATATTGTTGAAGGCTTAGGTGGGATGGATGTCAGAAAATTAAATATACAGGAAAAAACAGTCCGGAAGGTTTAATTACAATTCCAGAAGCTGGTGAAATCTTAAAAAAAATTAAAAATTATAAAAGTCCTGGGTGTGATGGTTTTACAGCAGAATTTTTTAAGTTCTTTTGGAAAGATTTGAGGGTCTTTATTCTGGTTTCTATAAATTATTAAAATAAGTAGTTTATCAATTACACAAAAACATGGTATAATAACATGCTTACCAAAGGGAGATAACTCCAGACATTTACTGAAAAATTTGAGACCTATATCCCTCTTAAACACTATATACAAAATAGCTTCAGAAGTCATTGCTAATAGAATTACAAATGTTCTTCCAACACTGATAAGTTCTGATCAAACTGGTTTTATTGCTGGAAGGTATATTGGAGAAAACATTAGATTACTGTTTGACATAATGGAGTTTACAGAAACACACAAAATTCCAGGATTATTTATACTTATAGATTTTGAAAAAGTTTTTGATTCACTTTCCTGGTGATTTATTAGAAATGTTCTTTACTTCTTTAATGTTGTAGAAACAATATTAAACTGGGTGCATGTTTTTTTATTAAATATATCAAATCTGCTGTAATTCAAGGAGGTAACCTATCACATTTTTTTTAGATTGGAAGAGGTTGTCGACATGGGGACCCCCTTTCTCCTTTCTTATTAATTCTCTGAGTCTGTGCAAAAATTGTGGCATTAAAATTTATTCAAATCATTTTCAGAAATAATATGGTATAACAAGGAAATTGAAGGCATGCGTCATTATGGGCGTCGATGATGGTACCATTAGAAGTGGTTTTTATTACGGAGCTAAAAAGTTATAAAAGATTTCTTCTTGTTATTATTTTAATGTCCCCAAGTTTTTGTAAAAGTAATACAACAGTACAATTTATTCTACATTTACTTGTGGTTCGATAAGTACGAGTGGTCAACAGTAACAGTATTTATAATATTGGGTAAGGTAAATCAGAAGAAAATGATGCACAGTCATGGTTTATTTGCTCTGTCGTAATGGCTCCTCGTTTCTTCCGTCCTGTCTATGTCTATTTTAGTTTTTATTGAAGTTTATATTCCTCTTTTTCTCAATTCATTGATAAATAATGGATATATTCTGCTTTTCTTACACTCAAATCTTGAAATCAAATCCAATTACGTATTGCACTCTACATGGTTATAATCTGATCGGCAGAATACACATTTTTCTACTTAATAACTAATTTGAATTTCATAGCACTCTTTTACAACTACAAATATTTAAAGATTGTGTATACTGTATAAGCTTAATGTTGTTTATCCCTGCGAAAGTTCACTACAAAATATTTTTATTTTAACAACAAATGGTTAAAATCTGTGTCACCACCACCGCTTTGGCCCATTATAGGATGAATACACAGTATAACACCGAGGTATTAGTCTGAAAAGAAAGTTATATGTTATGAATCAAATATGCCGAAAATATATATCTATAAATCAATTCAAACAACATCTTAGGCACATTTTGAAATTGTATGTTTTTATGTGTACACAAAATTATTATTATTGCAAATTATGGAATGTTCACGCCCGTTTCCAATTATTCCTTCAATGTAAACATTTATTCGTCCCTAAATTGACTACAATATACATCCCACAGCTGTTTATGTCAACAGCAATCTATTGTAATCAATATATGTCAATTCCTGATAAAGCATTACATTTCCCTTTAAAGGTGCATACTATTTTATTACATGTGACATAAAGATAAAATTGGGCCTCGATGGCCAAGTGGTTAAGGTAGTTCGTCTACTTTTAAGCACTTGGTCTGTCAACTCTGAGATCGCGGGTTTGAGTCTCACTGCGGGCAGGGTGTACTCGACTCAATCTTAATTGACAAGGATTCCCAATTTTCCTACCGAAGGTCGCGGGTTCTATCCGGATAATCCGGCTTCCTCTCCCAATAAAAAGTAAACGCCATGATATAGCTGAAAAATTACTGAAAGTGGCGTTAAATAACATTCAAACAAAAAAACATAAAGAACATGGAGAACAGTAAAAACTGCCATAACTATTTATAGTGTATATAAAACATTGTATCAAATGGGACAACATTTCAGCCAATGAAGTAATAAATAGGTTTGTTATTGGTGCATGATCGTGTAGAAATTTAGAATTAAATTACATTACATAAAGATATCATATTTCCCTAAAGAAATTTAATTGGCCAACAATAAACACCACCTTACTATTTACAGTAATTACATCTGAGTGCATATATAAAACATTGTGTTACATGTGACTTGTCAATGAAATAACGAATGTGTTAATGAGTATTATAAGAAACAAGATCATGTACGTACTTGACATATACATTTGGTGTCTGTAATCTGTATACTTCTCCATCAATGTTATACAACAGGTTCAATTCCTTGTCACCTGGATTGTTGTCGTCTGTTACTTGAAGTTTGAATCCTGTAACTTCACTGTGCTTCAGGAAATCTCTTGCATTATGGATCTAGCGAACGATTATACTTCTTTAATCAAAATATAGATGTTTTCCCAATGATGTCATCATTGTTATCACATTGAATTTATTATTCTTCACTTTTATAAAACCATGAACAAAATTCCTGCCACTGAAATCTTATATTAAATGTCCAAAAACCTGCCGCCAACAACACAATATTATACATTTAAAAAAAAACAGAATTGCAGATGTTTAATCTTTCAAATAACCATAAATTAAAAATAGCAAAAGGACCATTGTTCGGAAAAGAGAAACGAAATATCATCTGAAAAATAATAAATAATAGCAGGTTATCCATAGTTACCACAGAAATAATAGCAGGTGATCTATAGTTACCACAGAATTACTGCTATTTATAATTAGGTTTTATTGAATTGCATCAACTTTGTTCAAGGTAGACACTATTTGTTTTATTAAGTTAAGCAATATTTTTCAAAGTGCGTCTTAATGAACTATATAAATGTATCGTATCATGCTCGAACAAAATACACAAAACTTAGAGGTGTAGCATTAGTGGATTTTTTTAAAATCTTCTTATAACAGATAGTGTAAGTAGAAAACAAAATGTAACTACCCAGCTAGTAAGACAAGTTAACAAGTACTTTACTGAATTTTGTTCTTTTCAGTTAAGGGTGTTTTTTAACCATTTAATAGGCTTACAAATTATTAATAAATATATTTATGTGATCCATATTACAGCTTACATGTTCTTTCGAAAAATGGTAGAGATTATAAAAATGTTTCATCAAGGACCATCGACTGCACTTTCTGTAGTCAAACAAATCAAACTGATCTTGGCTTTCAGGTCTCTGTCCGGGAGGTAGATCATCCCAGTCCAAGCTGTAAGCCAGACCTAACAAATTTGTGATTTTCTTCTTCTGTACGACTAAACATATACAATACATACAATTAACTACCAAAAACACAGGAAATCACGCCGGGGTCGTTAATCATTAATGACAGTTACCAAGCACCTGGTTTCATTCCGTGTTTTATAGTTCGTGTTTATGTTATTATGTGTTGTCTTGCCTACGGATTTTTAGTCATTTTTCTTATCCATGTATCAATTTGTTATATCTTTAATAAACAACGAAACGACATATTTTTAAATAATGAAAGTATGTCTTTTTTAATGTATGCTTCAATAATTTTATGTTATGAGTTTAATTAATTTTATTTCTTGAAAATTTTTGGACATAAGCTTGAATGGACAACATATTAAAATGTATAAAAATAAATTTAAATTCATTATGAATCTCTGTTTATTGACACTTTTTATTTTCCTATCTTAAAAGTTCATACCTTTCAGGCTAATCTTTTCATCTTGTGTAAGATCAGGTGGTTCATTCCCTTTTCTAGGAAACATTAACAAAATGTTTAGTAAATTGTGCATGGCATACTAACTTAGGCTTATTTTTTAATGTAAAATTGTCCAACAATATAAATTTGGAATTTCCAAACCTCTATATAAATTTGGTGGAGTTTTTCATTTATTATCTATAATGTTAATATAAAACAAAAACAATTATATTATTTATAACATTTCTGATTATGTACATATTATTTCAACATGATATAAGGAAAACAACTTACAAATATTCATACGTAATTTGGACATCAATTTCTCTGCATGGTCGTATCAACATATACCATAAAGGAACAACTGAAAAATTGGTCAACAATACATAAAATTACAAGAGTTTGTCGCACTGTCAGCAATTTTGTTTATTACATCACGGCAACCAATTGTTACTGAAGCCGCTGACTTGAAAACTTTAAATCCTTGTCAATTAGAGTTGGAGTAGAGCACACCTTTCCGTAAGTGTGACCTTACTGCCATGTCTTTGGTAAGTCTTTTTGAAATAATAAAGTGTAAGCAAACCTCCTACTGACTATACTATGATACGACTCATTGTTAAGTTTTAAAAGATTCTGAAAGCACACCAACCTAAAAGTCTAAGGAATCCAAGCCATCTTTGAATTGTCAGCTGATGGGCAATTTCAAGAAATAGTCCATAACCAATATTTAGAATCCCAAATCCAACTAATTCTTCGCCATTAAAATTTCCAAAAATATTACCATATTTCTTCTGGCCTGTAATAGATTTATAACTTACAAACAAATCTGAGTTGTCTCAGCCATCGGTAGTATTCATCTACGTGGTACATAATTTCCGAGTACAATCCATAAGTGACACACACTACACAATAACCAAGTAGTTTATCATTATTGTAATTACCAAGGACGTGCATTGTACTCTTTCTTCCTAGAAATACATCATTTACTATATATATATATTACATGTCTAATACACTATTTACTATATATTACATGCCTTGCAGGACGTTAAACATCAATCAATCAATCATACCGTGAACATTTTTACATGAACTACATTATTTCTGTATTACCCAGACAATACTGAGATGAAAATACAAAACTTGATTCCAACTACACACTTTTGTCAAAATAAATATTTACTTGTTTTCTTTAATAATTATTAACTAATTAATACGCATACATTGTCTTTACAATGTTAACCGGTTTGGTATAATGTAGATTCAAATAAAGAGAAAACAAGAAAACAAATTATTTGTGTTCTTCATAACTGATTGTAGCTACAACTACCAACCATTTAACCCAATCCATCAAACAATAACTTACGGTTTTTGAAAATATACTTGATGAGACTTCTTTAAAATTAACTGTATACAGAATTTATATGCAATTAAAATACCCAATCAAAATAAAGCAACATGACATGTTTCTAGTTTTCATAGACGTCACTTAACAGAAAAACAGCAAACACTAATTGACTTAAATAATTAAAAACTATAAGTTGTACACCATTTATTAGGTAACCGTTTTCATTTCTTTTTTTCAATATTATAAAGTCGCCATTAAGTCAAAAGTATATTTGTATGTTTAAGATTTAAATATAATTTGTTTAAGTGCCTACATTACCCGCATTTATAAAAGTCACCTAATTTTAAATAAATTAACTCACTATTTGTTAAATTCACGTCTGTTAGTGAACGACCTTAATCTTTCTCTGCTGACTTTAACAACCGGCCATAATGAAACATACCTTTGATTATGTGTAACGTTGAAGTAAGTGTATCTTTACATCCATGTATAATATTCGCTAGACCATTTCCGGTACCTGTGAACACAATAACCATATCTTAGTCCGATAATCCTCTGCCGTCCAACGCTTTTCTTTTTTTTTTGCGTGGGGCAAAAAAAAAGTGTTGGGCGGCAGAGGATTCTCAAACTAACCATATCTATATTAATTCCGATACCTGTGAACACAATAACCATGTCAATATTAATTTTAGATCATTTCCGGTACCTGTGAACACAACGACATTATCAATGTAAATACTGAAATATTTCCGGTATCTGTGAACACAACGACCTTAATAATGTTAACACTAGACAATTTCCGGTACCCTTGAAGACAGCAGCTTATCAATGTTAACACTAGACCATTTACGGTATCTATGAACATAACAACCTTATCAATGTTAATACTAGATCATTTACGGTACCGTTGAAGACAACAACCTTATCACTGTTAATACTAGACCATTTCCGGTACCTGTGTAGGTGTAGGACCACCAAATACCGGGAACCAGTCCAGAGGTTGTACGTAAAAGTAGTACTAGTCAACAGACAGGTTCACTCTTGCATCATATAGAATTTGAACCGCACATGATACCAGAATAAATTTGGTATTTTTGGAAAGCTGAATATTCTAGGAAACTTGAGGATAAAGTTTTATTGGTTTTAAATGAACATAAAAATGTTGAGAGTCAATTAGGGACAAGCACTATTTTTGGACTGAAATAGAAAGTGAAAGTAGATTTTTAGACCACGTGGACTTCAGGTTGAGCGTTTTTTCTTATATGCAATGAAACATATTGTGAAATTTTGACAGAATGTTCAGCCAGTGCATTTTTATAGGGGACAGAAGTGTCACTTAATTTGAAACAAAGGTAAATTTTCTAGGATAAGTCAAAATTATCAAATTTTAATATAGCCGAAGAGTAAAAAAACTATGGTGGTCCTACACCTGAAGAGGCCATAGACAGGTATATCAACTTCTATTTCTTTAGATAAAAATGGTACTGAAAGATGGTAAATCACCAAGACTATCATTTTAATTGCTTATCAGAGCCAAAACCTATAGGGGGGTCAAATTTCAGCCTAAATATGGTATTATGTAATATTGTATGAAATTATGGGGTCTGCAGTGGTCCGCGCTTAGTAGAATGTGCTTTAATTTAAATAAACTCCTGTTTTAGGTTTTGGATGTAATGAAAGGGTCAAAATGTATAAAACTAGAACTGGTAGACATTCTAGTATGCAGAAAAATAGTGTATTTAAGATGAATTTGTCAATTTTACACCTGCAGCTTAAGTCGGTTACATTGCTGGCATGGGTTAATACTAAAATTATTCATTTTCTAATCTGATGCTTGCTAGGGGTAAATTTGTTAGTAAACTAGTAACCATATGCAATAATTGTACTTGTTAAGATAATTGGGCCTTGAGATGATAGTACTTCTGTCAAAAATTCCTTAAACATGAGCAGTAATGGGAAATTGGCCAATTTTTGCAAATTTCATACCAAAGCAAGATATAATTTTGTTTCTTTGTATGCCAGTTTGAACTTTAGTGTTTTTTTTAGTAAGGAATGTTCATTTGACTATTAAGCTTAATGGAATAGTGAACGCATTTAATGAAATTCATAAAATTTTAGTCTCAGTTTAGAAACTATTAATGTACACCTCCAAAATATAGTACAACTGAATATCAATAAATTTAAATTTGAACTCAAAAACTTTCTCAGGATGTACTAGGTGCATAATTAGGACAGTTTCATACTATTTTTCTTAATTGAAATGTATTTCAAGAGATAAAAGTCTTATCCCAACAGTTTGAAGGTACTCAGTATCTCACTTTGTAAAAAGGGGGGGGGATGTGAAATAAACTAAAAAAGATGCAAAATTTATGATAAAATTATGTAATTAGTGCCTTTCTATGTGTGAAATAAGTCCATTTGTGTTGGATGTATATTGCCAAGCTTGCTATTTACATCTGCAACTAAGAAATTGAAAAATTAAGGAATAATGCATTTCTTGATTACCAAGCTAATTTTTCATGATAACGCGCATGTGAGGTCTTTGTATGTTTTCATGCATTTCTTGAAAACCGCTGAAAGGAATTCAACAAAATTTTAGAATTTGTTTCGACTAACATACATCTAAGACCAGGAAAAATTTTATTTAATTTGTTGAACAAAAACATCTTCTTTATGAAGAGGCCATAGACAGGTATATCAACTTCTATTTCTTGAGATAAAAATGGTACTGAAAGATGGTAAATCACCAAGACTATCATTTTAATTGCTTATCAGAGCCAAAACCTATAGGGGGTCAAATTTCAGCCTAAATATGGTATTATGTAATATTGTATGAAATTATGGGGTCTGCAGTGGTCCGCGCTTAGTAGAATGTGCTTTAATTTAAATAAACTCCTGTTTTAGGTTTTGGATGTAATGAAAGGGTCAAAATGTATAAAACTAGAACTGGTAGACATTCTAGTATGCAGAAAAATAGTGTATTTAAGATGAATTTGTCAATTTTACACCTGCAGCTTAAGTCGGTTACATTGCTGGCATGGGTTAATACTAAAATTATTCATTTTCTAATCTGATGCTTGCTAGGGGTAAATTTGTTAGTAAACTAGTAACCATATGCAATAATTGTACTTGTTAAGATAATTGGGCCTTGAAATGATAGTACTTCTGTCAAAAATTCCTTAAACATGAGCAGTAATGGGAAATTGGCCAATTTTTGCAAATTTCATACCAAAGCAAGATATAATTTTGTTTCTTTGTATGCCAGTTTGAACTTTAGTGGGTTTTTTTTTAGTAAGGAATGTTCTTTTGACTATTAAGCTTAATGGAATAGTGAACGCATTTAATGAAATTCATAAAATTTTAGTCTCAGTTTAGAAACTATTAATGTACACCTCCAAAATATAGTACAACTGAATATCAATAAATTTAAATTTGAACTCAAAAACTTTCTCAGGATGTACTAGGTGCATAATTAGGACAGTTTCATACTATTTTTCTTAATTGAAATGTATTTCAAGAGATAAAAGTCTTATCCCAACAGTTTGAAGGTACTCAGTATCTCACTTTGTAAAAAGGGGGGGGGGGATGTGAAATAAACTAAAAAAGATGCAAAATTTATGATAAAATTATGTAATTAGTGCCTTTCTATGTGTGAAATAAGTCCATTTGTGTTGGATGTATATTGCCAAGCTTGCTATTTACATCTGCAACTAAGAAATTGAAAAATTAAGGAATAATGCATTTCTTGATTACCAAGCTAATTTTTCATGATAACGTGCATGTGAGGTCTTTGTATGTTTCGACTAACATACATCGAAGACCAGGAAAAATTTTATTTAATTTGTTGAACAAAAACATCTTCTTTAGGTGTAGGACCACCAAATACCGGGAACCAGTCCAGAGGTTGTACGTAAAAGTAGTACTAGTCAACAGACAGGTTCACTCTTGCATCATATAGAATTTGAACCGCACATGATACCAGAATAAATTTGGTATTTTTGGAAAGCTGAATATTCTAGGAAACTTGAGGATAAAGTTTTATTGGTTTTAAATGAACATAAAAATGTTGAGAGTCAATTAGGGACAAGCACTATTTTTGGACTGAAATAGAAAGTGAAAGTAGATTTTTAGACCACGTGGACTTCAGGTTGAGCGTTTTTTCTTATATGCAATGAAACATATTGTGAAATTTTGACAGAATGTTCAGCCAGTGCATTTTTATAGGGGACAGAAGTGTCACTTAATTTGAAACAAAGGTAAATTTTCTAGGATAAGTCAAAATTATCAAATTTTAATATAGCCGAAGAGTAAAAAAACTATGGTGGTCCTACACCTGAAGAGGCCATAGACAGGTATATCAACTTCTATTTCTTTAGATAAAAATGGTACTGAAAGATGGTAAATCACCAAGACTATCATTTTAATTGCTTATCAGAGCCAAAACCTATAGGGGGGTCAAATTTCAGCCTAAATATGGTATTATGTAATATTGTATGAAATTATGGGGTCTGCAGTGGTCCGCGCTTAGTAGAATGTGCTTTAATTTAAATAAACTCCTGTTTTAGGTTTTGGATGTAATGAAAGGGTCAAAATGTATAAAACTAGAACTGGTAGACATTCTAGTATGCAGAAAAATAGTGTATTTAAGATGAATTTGTCAATTTTACACCTGCAGCTTAAGTCGGTTACATTGCTGGCATGGGTTAATACTAAAATTATTTATTTTCTAATCTGATGCTTGCTAGGGGTAAATTTGTTAGTAAACTAGTAACCATATGCAATAATTGTACTTGTTAAGATAATTGGGCCTTGAGATGATAGTACTTCTGTCAAAAATTCCTTAAACATGAGCAGTAATGGGAAATTGGCCAATTTTTGCAAATTTCATACCAAAGCAAGATATAATTTTGTTTCTTTGTATGCCAGTTTGAACTTTAGTGTTTTTTTTAGTAAGGAATGTTCATTTGACTATTAAGCTTAATGGAATAGTGAACGCATTTAATGAAATTCATAAAATTTTAGTCTCAGTTTAGAAACTATTAATGTACACCTCCAAAATATAGTACAACTGAATATCAATAAATTTAAATTTGAACTCAAAAACTTTCTCAGGATGTACTAGGTGCATAATTAGGACAGTTTCATACTATTTTTCTTAATTGAAATGTATTTCAAGAGATAAAAGTCTTATCCCAACAGTTTGAAGGTACTCAGTATCTCACTTTGTAAAAAGGGGGGGGGGATGTGAAATAAACTAAAAAAGATGCAAAATTTATGATAAAATTATGTAATTAGTGCCTTTCTATGTGTGAAATAAGTCCATTTGTGTTGGATGTATATTGCCAAGCTTGCTATTTACATCTGCAACTAAGAAATTGAAAAATTAAGGAATAATGCATTTCTTGATTACCAAGCTAATTTTTCATGATAACGCGCATGTGAGGTCTTTGTATGTTTTCATGCATTTCTTGAAAACCGCTGAAAGGAATTCAACAAAATTTTAGAATTTGTTTCGACTAACATACATCTAAGACCAGGAAAAATTTTATTTAATTTGTTGAACAAAAACATCTTCTTTATGAAGAGGCCATAGACAGGTATATCAACTTCTATTTCTTGAGATAAAAATGGTACTGAAAGATGGTAAATCACCAAGACTATCATTTTAATTGCTTATCAGAGCCAAAACCTATAGGGGGTCAAATTTCAGCCTAAATATGGTATTATGTAATATTGTATGAAATTATGGGGTCTGCAGTGGTCCGCGCTTAGTAGAATGTGCTTTAATTTAAATAAACTCCTGTTTTAGGTTTTGGATGTAATGAAAGGGTCAAAATGTATAAAACTAGAACTGGTAGACATTCTAGTATGCAGAAAAATAGTGTATTTAAGATGAATTTGTCAATTTTACACCTGCAGCTTAAGTCGGTTACATTGCTGGCATGGGTTAATACTAAAATTATTCATTTTCTAATCTGATGCTTGCTAGGGGTAAATTTGTTAGTAAACTAGTAACCATATGCAATAATTGTACTTGTTAAGATAATTGGGCCTTGAGATGATAGTACTTCTGTCAAAAATTCCTTAAACATGAGCAGTAATGGGAAATTGGCCAATTTTTGCAAATTTCATACCAAAGCAAGATATAATTTTGTTTCTTTGTATGCCAGTTTGAACTTTAGTGGGTTTTTTTTTAGTAAGGAATGTTCTTTTGACTATTAAGCTTAATGGAATAGTGAACGCATTTAATGAAATTCATAAAATTTTAGTCTCAGTTTAGAAACTATTAATGTACACCTCCAAAATATAGTACAACTGAATATCAATAAATTTAAATTTGAACTCAAAAACTTTCTCAGGATGTACTAGGTGCATAATTAGGACAGTTTCATACTATTTTTCTTAATTGAAATGTATTTCAAGAGATAAAAGTCTTATCCCAACAGTTTGAAGGTACTCAGTATCTCACTTTGTAAAAAGGGGGGGGGGGGATGTGAAATAAACTAAAAAAGATGCAAAATTTATGATAAAATTATGTAATTAGTGCCTTTCTATGTGTGAAATAAGTCCATTTGTGTTGGATGTATATTGCCAAGCTTGCTATTTACATCTGCAACTAAGAAATTGAAAAATTAAGGAATAATGCATTTCTTGATTACCAAGCTAATTTTTCATGATAACGTGCATGTGAGGTCTTTGTATGTTTCGACTAACATACATCTAAGACCAGGAAAAATTTTATTTAATTTGTTGAACAAAAACATCTTCTTTAGGTGTAGGACCACCAAATACCGGGAACCAGTCCAGAGGTTGTACGTAAAAGTAGTACTAGTCAACAGACAGGTTCACTCTTGCATCATATAGAATTTGAACCGCACATGATACCAGAATAAATTTGGTATTTTTGGAAAGCTGAATATTCTAGGAAACTTGAGGATAAAGTTTTATTGGTTTTAAATGAACATAAAAATGTTGAGAGTCAATTAGGGACAAGCACTATTTTTGGACTGAAATAGAAAGTGAAAGTAGATTTTTAGACCACGTGGACTTCAGGTTGAGCGTTTTTTCTTATATGCAATGAAACATATTGTGAAATTTTGACAGAATGTTCAGCCAGTGCATTTTTATAGGGGACAGAAGTGTCACTTAATTTGAAACAAAGGTAAATTTTCTAGGATAAGTCAAAATTATCAAATTTTAATATAGCCGAAGAGTAAAAAAACTATGGTGGTCCTACACCTGAAGAGGCCATAGACAGGTATATCAACTTCTATTTCTTTAGATAAAAATGGTACTGAAAGATGGTAAATCACCAAGACTATCATTTTAATTGCTTATCAGAGCCAAAACCTATAGGGGGGTCAAATTTCAGCCTAAATATGGTATTATGTAATATTGTATGAAATTATGGGGTCTGCAGTGGTCCGCGCTTAGTAGAATGTGCTTTAATTTAAATAAACTCCTGTTTTAGGTTTTGGATGTAATGAAAGGGTCAAAATGTATAAAACTAGAACTGGTAGACATTCTAGTATGCAGAAAAATAGTGTATTTAAGATGAATTTGTCAATTTTACACCTGCAGCTTAAGTCGGTTACATTGCTGGCATGGGTTAATACTAAAATTATTCATTTTCTAATCTGATGCTTGCTAGGGGTAAATTTGTTAGTAAACTAGTAACCATATGCAATAATTGTACTTGTTAAGATAATTGGGCCTTGAGATGATAGTACTTCTGTCAAAAATTCCTTAAACATGAGCAGTAATGGGAAATTGGCCAATTTTTGCAAATTTCATACCAAAGCAAGATATAATTTTGTTTCTTTGTATGCCAGTTTGAACTTTAGTGTTTTTTTTAGTAAGGAATGTTCATTTGACTATTAAGCTTAATGGAATAGTGAACGCATTTAATGAAATTCATAAAATTTTAGTCTCAGTTTAGAAACTATTAATGTACACCTCCAAAATATAGTACAACTGAATATCAATAAATTTAAATTTGAACTCAAAAACTTTCTCAGGATGTACTAGGTGCATAATTAGGACAGTTTCATACTATTTTTCTTAATTGAAATGTATTTCAAGAGATAAAAGTCTTATCCCAACAGTTTGAAGGTACTCAGTATCTCACTTTGTAAAAAGGGGGGGGGGATGTGAAATAAACTAAAAAAGATGCAAAATTTATGATAAAATTATGTAATTAGTGCCTTTCTATGTGTGAAATAAGTCCATTTGTGTTGGATGTATATTGCCAAGCTTGCTATTTACATCTGCAACTAAGAAATTGAAAAATTAAGGAATAATGCATTTCTTGATTACCAAGCTAATTTTTCATGATAACGCGCATGTGAGGTCTTTGTATGTTTTCATGCATTTCTTGAAAACCGCTGAAAGGAATTCAACAAAATTTTAGAATTTGTTTCGACTAACATACATCTAAGACCAGGAAAAATTTTATTTAATTTGTTGAACAAAAACATCTTCTTTATGAAGAGGCCATAGACAGGTATATCAACTTCTATTTCTTGAGATAAAAATGGTACTGAAAGATGGTAAATCACCAAGACTATCATTTTAATTGCTTATCAGAGCCAAAACCTATAGGGGGTCAAATTTCAGCCTAAATATGGTATTATGTAATATTGTATGAAATTATGGGGTCTGCAGTGGTCCGCGCTTAGTAGAATGTGCTTTAATTTAAATAAACTCCTGTTTTAGGTTTTGGATGTAATGAAAGGGTCAAAATGTATAAAACTAGAACTGGTAGACATTCTAGTATGCAGAAAAATAGTGTATTTAAGATGAATTTGTCAATTTTACACCTGCAGCTTAAGTCGGTTACATTGCTGGCATGGGTTAATACTAAAATTATTCATTTTCTAATCTGATGCTTGCTAGGGGTAAATTTGTTAGTAAACTAGTAACCATATGCAATAATTGTACTTGTTAAGATAATTGGGCCTTGAGATGATAGTACTTCTGTCAAAAATTCCTTAAACATGAGCAGTAATGGGAAATTGGCCAATTTTTGCAAATTTCATACCAAAGCAAGATATAATTTTGTTTCTTTGTATGCCAGTTTGAACTTTAGTGGGTTTTTTTTTAGTAAGGAATGTTCTTTTGACTATTAAGCTTAATGGAATAGTGAACGCATTTAATGAAATTCATAAAATTTTAGTCTCAGTTTAGAAACTATTAATGTACACCTCCAAAATATAGTACAACTGAATATCAATAAATTTAAATTTGAACTCAAAAACTTTCTCAGGATGTACTAGGTGCATAATTAGGACAGTTTCATACTATTTTTCTTAATTGAAATGTATTTCAAGAGATAAAAGTCTTATCCCAACAGTTTGAAGGTACTCAGTATCTCACTTTGTAAAAAGGGGGGGGGGGATGTGAAATAAACTAAAAAAGATGCAAAATTTATGATAAAATTATGTAATTAGTGCCTTTCTATGTGTGAAATAAGTCCATTTGTGTTGGATGTATATTGCCAAGCTTGCTATTTACATCTGCAACTAAGAAATTGAAAAATTAAGGAATAATGCATTTCTTGATTACCAAGCTAATTTTTCATGATAACGTGCATGTGAGGTCTTTGTATGTTTCGACTAACATACATCTAAGACCAGGAAAAATTTTATTTAATTTGTTGAACAAAAACATCTTCTTTAGGTGTAGGACCACCAAATACCGGGAACCAGTCCAGAGGTTGTACGTAAAAGTAGTACTAGTCAACAGACAGGTTCACTCTTGCATCATATAGAATTTGAACCGCACATGATACCAGAATAAATTTGGTATTTTTGGAAAGCTGAATATTCTAGGAAACTTGAGGATAAAGTTTTATTGGTTTTAAATGAACATAAAAATGTTGAGAGTCAATTAGGGACAAGCACTATTTTTGGACTGAAATAGAAAGTGAAAGTAGATTTTTAGACCACGTGGACTTCAGGTTGAGCGTTTTTTCTTATATGCAATGAAACATATTGTGAAATTTTGACAGAATGTTCAGCCAGTGCATTTTTATAGGGGACAGAAGTGTCACTTAATTTGAAACAAAGGTAAATTTTCTAGGATAAGTCAAAATTATCAAATTTTAATATAGCCGAAGAGTAAAAAAACTATGGTGGTTCTTCTTTATGAAGAGGCCATAGACAGGTATATCAACTTCTATTTCTTGAGATAAAAATGGTACTGAAAGATGGTAAATCACCAAGACTATCATTTTAATTGCTTATCAGAGCCAAAACCTATAGGGGGTCAAATTTCAGCCTAAATATGGTATTATGTAATATTGTATGAAATTATGGGGTCTGCAGTGGTCCGCGCTTAGTAGAATGTGCTTTAATTTAAATAAACTCCTGTTTTAGGTTTTGGATGTAATGAAAGGGTCAAAATGTATAAAACTAGAACTGGTAGACATTCTAGTATGCAGAAAAATAGTGTATTTAAGATGAATTTGTCAATTTTACACCTGCAGCTTAAGTCGGTTACATTGCTGGCATGGGTTAATACTAAAATTATTCATTTTCTAATCTGATGCTTGCTAGGGGTAAATTTGTTAGTAAACTAGTAACCATATGCAATAATTGTACTTGTTAAGATAATTGGGCCTTGAGATGATAGTACTTCTGTCAAAAATTCCTTAAACATGAGCAGTAATGGGAAATTGGCCAATTTTTGCAAATTTCATACCAAAGCAAGATATAATTTTGTTTCTTTGTATGCCAGTTTGAACTTTAGTGGGTTTTTTTTTAGTAAGGAATGTTCTTTTGACTATTAAGCTTAATGGAATAGTGAACGCATTTAATGAAATTCATAAAATTTTAGTCTCAGTTTAGAAACTATTAATGTACACCTCCAAAATATAGTACAACTGAATATCAATAAATTTAAATTTGAACTCAAAAACTTTCTCAGGATGTACTAGGTGCATAATTAGGACAGTTTCATACTATTTTTCTTAATTGAAATGTATTTCAAGAGATAAAAGTCTTATCCCAACAGTTTGAAGGTACTCAGTATCTCACTTTGTAAAAAGGGGGGGGGGATGTGAAATAAACTAAAAAAGATGCAAAATTTATGATAAAATTATGTAATTAGTGCCTTTCTATGTGTGAAATAAGTCCATTTGTGTTGGATGTATATTGCCAAGCTTGCTATTTACATCTGCAACTAAGAAATTGAAAAATTAAGGAATAATGCATTTCTTGATTACCAAGCTAATTTTTCATGATAACGCGCATGTGAGGTCTTTGTATGTTTTCATGCATTTCTTGAAAACCGCTGAAAGGAATTCAACAAAATTTTAGAATTTGTTTCGACTAACATACATCTAAGACCAGGAAAAATTTTATTTAATTTGTTGAACAAAAACATCTTCTTTATGAAGAGGCCATAGACAGGTATATCAACTTCTATTTCTTGAGATAAAAATGGTACTGAAAGATGGTAAATCACCAAGACTATCATTTTAATTGCTTATCAGAGCCAAAACCTATAGGGGGTCAAATTTCAGCCTAAATATGGTATTATGTAATATTGTATGAAATTATGGGGTCTGCAGTGGTCCGCGCTTAGTAGAATGTGCTTTAATTTAAATAAACTCCTGTTTTAGGTTTTGGATGTAATGAAAGGGTCAAAATGTATAAAACTAGAACTGGTAGACATTCTAGTATGCAGAAAAATAGTGTATTTAAGATGAATTTGTCAATTTTACACCTGCAGCTTAAGTCGGTTACATTGCTGGCATGGGTTAATACTAAAATTATTCATTTTCTAATCTGATGCTTGCTAGGGGTAAATTTGTTAGTAAACTAGTAACCATATGCAATAATTGTACTTGTTAAGATAATTGGGCCTTGAGATGATAGTACTTCTGTCAAAAATTCCTTAAACATGAGCAGTAATGGGAAATTGGCCAATTTTTGCAAATTTCATACCAAAGCAAGATATAATTTTGTTTCTTTGTATGCCAGTTTGAACTTTAGTGGGTTTTTTTTTAGTAAGGAATGTTCTTTTGACTATTAAGCTTAATGGAATAGTGAACGCATTTAATGAAATTCATAAAATTTTAGTCTCAGTTTAGAAACTATTAATGTACACCTCCAAAATATAGTACAACTGAATATCAATAAATTTAAATTTGAACTCAAAAACTTTCTCAGGATGTACTAGGTGCATAATTAGGACAGTTTCATACTATTTTTCTTAATTGAAATGTATTTCAAGAGATAAAAGTCTTATCCCAACAGTTTGAAGGTACTCAGTATCTCACTTTGTAAAAAGGGGGGGGGGATGTGAAATAAACTAAAAAAGATGCAAAATTTATGATAAAATTATGTAATTAGTGCCTTTCTATGTGTGAAATAAGTCCATTTGTGTTGGATGTATATTGCCAAGCTTGCTATTTACATCTGCAACTAAGAAATTGAAAAATTAAGGAATAATGCATTTCTTGATTACCAAGCTAATTTTTCATGATAACGTGCATGTGAGGTCTTTGTATGTTTCGACTAACATACATCTAAGACCAGGAAAAATTTTATTTAATTTGTTGAACAAAAACATCTTCTTTAGGTGTAGGACCACCAAATACCGGGAACCAGTCCAGAGGTTGTACGTAAAAGTAGTACTAGTCAACAGACAGGTTCACTCTTGCATCATATAGAATTTGAACCGCACATGATACCAGAATAAATTTGGTATTTTTGGAAAGCTGAATATTCTAGGAAACTTGAGGATAAAGTTTTATTGGTTTTAAATGAACATAAAAATGTTGAGAGTCAATTAGGGACAAGCACTATTTTTGGACTGAAATAGAAAGTGAAAGTAGATTTTTAGACCACGTGGACTTCAGGTTGAGCGTTTTTTCTTATATGCAATGAAACATATTGTGAAATTTTGACAGAATGTTCAGCCAGTGCATTTTTATAGGGGACAGAAGTGTCACTTAATTTGAAACAAAGGTAAATTTTCTAGGATAAGTCAAAATTATCAAATTTTAATATAGCCGAAGAGTAAAAAAACTATGGTGGTTCTTCTTTATGAAGAGGCCATAGACAGGTATATCAACTTCTATTTCTTGAGATAAAAATGGTACTGAAAGATGGTAAATCACCAAGACTATCATTTTAATTGCTTATCAGAGCCAAAACCTATAGGGGGTCAAATTTCAGCCTAAATATGGTATTATGTAATATTGTATGAAATTATGGGGTCTGCAGTGGTCCGCGCTTAGTAGAATGTGCTTTAATTTAAATAAACTCCTGTTTTAGGTTTTGGATGTAATGAAAGGGTCAAAATGTATAAAACTAGAACTGGTAGACATTCTAGTATGCAGAAAAATAGTGTATTTAAGATGAATTTGTCAATTTTACACCTGCAGCTTAAGTCGGTTACATTGCTGGCATGGGTTAATACTAAAATTATTCATTTTCTAATCTGATGCTTGCTAGGGGTAAATTTGTTAGTAAACTAGTAACCATATGCAATAATTGTACTTGTTAAGATAATTGGGCCTTGAGATGATAGTACTTCTGTCAAAAATTCCTTAAACATGAGCAGTAATGGGAAATTGGCCAATTTTTGCAAATTTCATACCAAAGCAAGATATAATTTTGTTTCTTTGTATGCCAGTTTGAACTTTAGTGGGTTTTTTTTTAGTAAGGAATGTTCTTTTGACTATTAAGCTTAATGGAATAGTGAACGCATTTAATGAAATTCATAAAATTTTAGTCTCAGTTTAGAAACTATTAATGTACACCTCCAAAATATAGTACAACTGAATATCAATAAATTTAAATTTGAACTCAAAAACTTTCTCAGGATGTACTAGGTGCATAATTAGGACAGTTTCATACTATTTTTCTTAATTGAAATGTATTTCAAGAGATAAAAGTCTTATCCCAACAGTTTGAAGGTACTCAGTATCTCACTTTGTAAAAAGGGGGGGGGGGGATGTGAAATAAACTAAAAAAGATGCAAAATTTATGATAAAATTATGTAATTAGTGCCTTTCTATGTGTGAAATAAGTCCATTTGTGTTGGATGTATATTGCCAAGCTTGCTATTTACATCTGCAACTAAGAAATTGAAAAATTAAGGAATAATGCATTTCTTGATTACCAAGCTAATTTTTCATGATAACGCGCATGTGAGGTCTTTGTATGTTTTCATGCATTTCTTGAAAACCGCTGAAAGGAATTCAACAAAATTTTAGAATTTGTTTCGACTAACATACATCTAAGACCAGGAAAAATTTTATTTAATTTGTTGAACAAAAACATCTTCTTTATGAAGAGGCCATAGACAGGTATATCAACTTCTATTTCTTTAGATAAAAATGGTACTGAAAGATGGTAAATCACCAAGACTATCATTTTAATTGCTTATCAGAGCCAAAACCTATAGGGGGGTCAAATTTCAGCCTAAATATGGTATTATGTAATATTGTATGAAATTATGGGGTCTGCAGTGGTCCGCGCTTAGTAGAATGTGCTCTAATTTAAATAAACTCCTGTTTTAGGTTTTGGATGTAATGAAAGGGTCAAAATGTATAAAACTAGAACTGGTAGACATTCTAGTATGCAGAAAAATAGTGTATTTAAGATGAATTTGTCAATTTTACACCTGCAGCTTAAGTCGGTTACATTGCTGGCATGGGTTAATACTAAAATTATTCATTTTCTAATCTGATGCTTGCTAGGGGTAAATTTGTTAGTAAACTAGTAACCATATGCAATAATTGTACTTGTTAAGATAATTGGGCCTTGAGATGATAGTACTTCTGTCAAAAATTCCTTAAACATGAGCAGTAATGGGAAATTGGCCAATTTTTGCAAATTTCATACCAAAGCAAGATATAATTTTGTTTCTTTGTATGCCAGTTTGAACTTTAGTGGGTTTTTTTTTAGTAAGGAATGTTCATTTGACTATTAAGTTTAATGGAATAGTGAACGCATTTAATGAAATTCATAAAATTTTAGTCTCAGTTTAGAAACTATTAATGTACACCTCCAAAATATAGTACAACTGAATATCAATAAATTTAAATTTGAACTCAAAAACTTTCTCAGGATGTACTAGGTGCATAATTAGGACAGTTTCATACTATTTTTCTTAATTGAAATGTATTTCAAGAGATAAAAGTCTTATCCCAACAGTTTGAAGGTACTCAGTATCTCACTTTGTAAAAGGGGGGGGGGGATGTGAAATAAACTAAAAAAGATGCAAAATTTATGATAAAATTATGTAATTAGTGCCTTTCTATGTGTGAAATAAGTCCATTTTTGTTGGATGTATATTGCCAAGCTTGCTATTTACATCTGCAACTAAGAAATTGAAAAATTAAGGAATAATGCATTTCTTGATTACCAAGCTAATTTTTCATGATAACGCGCATGTGAGGTCTTTGTATGTTTTCATGCATTTCTTGAAAACCGCTGAAAGGAATTCAACAAAATTTTAGAATTTGTTTCGACTAACATACATCTAAGACCAGGAAAAATTTTATTTAATTTGTTGAACAAAAACATCTTCTGCTGAAGAGGCCATAGACAGGTATATCAACTTCTATTTCTTTAGATAAAAATGGTACTGAAAGATGGTAAATCACCAAGACTATCATTTTAATTGCTTATCAGAGCCAAAACCTATAGGGGGGTCAAATTTCAGCCTAAATATGGTATTATGTAATATTGTATGAAATTATGGGGTCTGCAGTGGTCCGCGCTTAGTAGAATGTGCTTTAATTTAAATAAACTCCTGTTTTAGGTTTTGGATGTAATGAAAGGGTCAAAATGTATAAAACTAGAACTGGTAGACATTCTAGTATGCAGAAAAATAGTGTATTTAAGATGAATTTGTCAATTTTACACCTGCAGCTTAAGTCGGTTACATTGCTGGCATGGGTTAATACTAAAATTATTCATTTTCTAATCTGATGCTTGCTAGGGGTAAATTTGTTAGTAAACTAGTAACCATATGCAATAATTGTACTTGTTAAGATAATTGGGCCTTGAGTTGATAGTACTTCTGTCAAAAATTCCTTAAACATGAGCAGTAATGGGAAATTGGCCAATTTTTGCAAATTTCATACCAAAGCAAGATATAATTTTGTTTCTTTGTATGCCAGTTTGAACTTTAGTGGGTTTTTTTTTTAGTAAGGAATGTTCATTTGACTATTAAGCTTAATGGAATAGTGAACGCATTTAATGAAATTCATAAAATTTTAGTCTCAGTTTAGAAACTATTAATGTACACCTCCAAAATATAGTACAACTGAATATCAATAAATTTAAATTTGAACTCAAAAACTTTCTCAGGATGTACTAGGTGCATAATTAGGACAGTTTCATACTATTTTTCTTAATTGAAATGTATTTCAAGAGATAAAAGTCTTATCCCAACAGTTTGAAGGTACTCAGTATCGCACTTTGTAAAAAGGGGGGGGGGGGATGTGAAATAAACTAAAAAAGATGCAAAATTTATGATAAAATTATGTAATTAGTGCCTTTCTATGTGTGAAATAAGTCCATTTGTGTTGGATGTATATTGCCAAGCTTGCTATTTACATCTGCAACTAAGAAATTGAAAAATTAAGGAATAATGCATTTCTTGATTACCAAGCTAATTTTTCATGATAACGCGCATGTGAGGTCTTTGTATGTTTTCATGCATTTCTTGAAAACCGCTGAAAGGAATTCAACAAAATTTTAGAATTTGTTTCGACTAACATACATCTAAGACCAGGAAAAATTTTATTTAATTTGTTGAACAAAAACATCTTCTGAAGAGGCCATAGACAGGTATATCAACTTCTATTTCTTTAGATAAAAATGGTACTGAAAGATGGTAAATCACCAAGACTATCATTTTAATTGCTTATCAGAGCCAAAACCTATAGGGGGGTCAAATTTCAGCCTAAATATGGTATTATGTAATATTGTATGAAATTATGGGGTCTGCAGTGGTCCGCGCTTAGTAGAATGTGCTTTAATTTAAATAAACTCCTGTTTTAGGTTTTGGATGTAATGAAAGGGTCAAAATGTATAAAACTAGAACTGGTAGACATTCTAGTATGCAGAAAAATAGTGTATTTAAGATGAATTTGTCAATTTTACACCTGCAGCTTAAGTCGGTTACATTGCTGGCATGGGTTAATACTAAAATTATTCATTTTCTAATCTGATGCTTGCTAGGGGTAAATTTGTTAGTAAACTAGTAACCATATGCAATAATTGTACTTGTTAAGATAATTGGGCCTTGAGATGATAGTACTTCTGTCAAAAATTCCTTAAACATGAGCAGTAATGGGAAATTGGCCAATTTTTGAAAATTTCATACCAAAGCAAGATATAATTTTGTTTCTTTGTATGCCAGTTTGAACTTTAGTGAGTTTTTTTTTAGTAAGGAATGTTCATTTGACTATTAAGCTTAATGGAATAGTGAACGCATTTAATGAAATTCATAAAATTTTAGTCTCAGTTTAGAAACTATTAATGTACACCTCCAAAATATAGTACAACTGAATATCAATAAATTTAAATTTGAACTCAAAAACTTTCTCAGGATGTACTAGGTGCATAATTAGGACAGTTTCATACTATTTTTCTTAATTGAAATGTATTTCAAGAGATAAAAGTCTTATCCCAACAGTTTGAAGGTACTCAGTATCTCACTTTGTAAAAAGGGGGGGGGATGTGAAATAAACTAAAAAAGATGCAAAATTTATGATAAAATTATGTAATTAGTGCCTTTCTATGTGTGAAATAAGTCCATTTGTGTTGGATGTATATTGCCAAGCTTGCTATTTACATCTGCAACTAAGAAATTGAAAAATTAAGGGATAATGCATTTCTTGATTACCAAGCTAATTTTTCATGATAACGCGCATGTGAGGTCTTTGTATGTTTTCATGCATTTCTTGAAAACCGCTGAAAGGAATTCAACAAAATTTTAGAATTTGTTTCGACTAACATACATCTAAGACCAGGAAAAATTTTATTTAATTTGTTGAACAAAAACATCTTCTGAAGAGGCCATAGACAGGTATATCAACTTCTATTTCTTTAGATAAAAATGGTACTGAAAGATGGTAAATCACCAAGACTATCATTTTAATTGCTTATCAGAGCCAAAACCTATAGGGGGGTCAAATTTCAGCCTAAATATGGTATTATGTAATATTGTATGAAATTATGGGGTCTGCAGTGGTCCGCGCTTAGTAGAATGTGCTTTAATTTAAATAAACTCCTGTTTTAGGTTTTGGATGTAATGAAAGGGTCAAAATGTATAAAACTAGAACTGGTAGACATTCTAGTATGCAGAAAAATAGTGTATTTAAGATGAATTTGTCAATTTTACACCTGCAGCTTAAGTCGGTTACATTGCTGGCATGGGTTAATACTAAAATTATTCATTTTCTAATCTGATGCTTGCTAGGGGTAAATTTGTTAGTAAACTAGTAACCATATGCAATAATTGTACTTGTTAAGATAATTGGGCCTTGAGATGATAGTACTTCTGTCAAAAATTCCTTAAACATGAGCAGTAATGGGAAATTGGCCAATTTTTGCAAATTTCATACCAAAGCAAGATATAATTTTGTTTCTTTGTATGCCAGTTTGAACTTTAGTGGGTTTTTTTTTAGTAAGGAATGTTCATAAGTCTTATCCCAACAGTTTGAAGGTACTCAGTATCTCACATTGTAAAAAGGGGGGGGGATGTGAAATAAACTAAAAAAGATGCAAAATTTATGATAAAATTATGTAATTAGTGCCTTTCTATGTGTGAAATAAGTCCATTTGTGTTGGATGTATATTGCCAAGCTTGCTATTTACATCTGCAACTAAGAAATTGAAAAATTAAGGAATAATGCATTTCTTGATTACCAAGCTAATTTTTCATGATAACGTGCATGTGAGGTCTTTGTATGTTTCGACTAACATACATCTAAGACCAGGAAAAATTTTATTTAATTTGTTGAACAAAAACATCTTCTTTAGGTGTAGGACCACCAAATACCGGGAACCAGTCCAGAGGTTGTACGTAAAAGTAGTACTAGTCAACAGACAGGTTCACTCTTGCATCATATAGAATTTGAACCGCACATGATACCAGAATAAATTTGGTATTTTTGGAAAGCTGAATATTCTAGGAAACTTGAGGATAAAGTTTTATTGGTTTTAAATGAACATAAAAATGTTGAGAGTCAATTAGGGACAAGCACTATTTTTGGACTGAAATAGAAAGTGAAAGTAGATTTTTAGACCACGTGGACTTCAGGTTGAGCGTTTTTTCTTATATGCAATGAAACATATTGTGAAATTTTGACAGAATGTTCAGCCAGTGCATTTTTATAGGGGACAGAAGTGTCACTTAATTTGAAACAAAGGTAAATTTTCTAGGATAAGTCAAAATTATCAAATTTTAATATAGCCGAAGAGTAAAAAAACTATGGTGGTCCTACACCTGAAGAGGCCATAGACAGGTATATCAACTTCTATTTCTTTAGATAAAAATGGTACTGAAAGGTGGTAAATCACCAAGACTATCATTTAAATTGCTTATCAGAGCCAAAACCTATAGGGGGGTCAAATTTCAGCCTAAATATGGTATTATGTAATATTGTATGAAATTATGGGGTCTGCAGTGGTCCGCGCTTAGTAGAATGTGCTTTAATTTAAATAAACTCCTGTTTTAGGTTTTGGATGTAATGAAAGGGTCAAAATGTATAAAACTAGAACTGGTAGACATTCTAGTATGCAGAAAAATAGTGTATTTAAGATGAATTTGTCAATTTTACACCTGCAGCTTAAGTCGGTTACATTGCTGGCATGGGTTAATACTAAAATTATTCATTTTCTAATCTGATGCTTGCTAGGGGTAAATTTGTTAGTAAACTAGTAACCATATGCAATAATTGTACTTGTTAAGATAATTGGGCCTTGAGATGATAGTACTTCTGTCAAAAATTCCTTAAACATGAGCAGTAATGGGAAATTGGCCAATTTTTGCAAATTTCATACCAAAGCAAGATATAATTTTGTTTCTTTGTATGCCAGTTTGAACTTTAGTGTTTTTTTTAGTAAGGAATGTTCATTTGACTATTAAGCTTAATGGAATAGTGAATGCATTTAATGAAATTCATAAAATTTTAGTCTCAGTTTAGAAACTATTAATGTACACCTCCAAAATATAGTACAACTGAATATCAATAAATTTAAATTTGAACTCAAAAACTTTCTCAGGATGTACTAGGTGCATAATTAGGACAGTTTCATACTATTTTTCTTAATTGAAATGTATTTCAAGAGATAAAAGTCTTATCCCAACAGTTTGAAGGTACTCAGTATCTCACTTTGTAAAAAGGGGGGGGGATGTGAAATAAACTAAAAAAGATGCAAAATTTATGATAAAATTATGTAATTAGTGCCTTTCTATGTGTGAAATAAGTCCATTTGTGTTGGATGTATATTGCCAAGCTTGCTATTTACATCTGCAACTAAGAAATTGAAAAATTAAGGAATAATGCATTTCTTGATTACCAAGATAATTTTTCATGATAACGCGCATGTGAGGTCTTTGTATGTTTTCATGCATTTCTTGAAAACCGCTGAAAGGAATTCAACAAAATTTTAGAATTTGTTTCGACTAACATACATCTAAGACCAGGAAAAATTTTATTTAATTTGTTGAACAAAAACATCTTCTTTATGAAGAGGCCATAGACAGGTATATCAACTTCTATTTCTTTAGATAAAAATGGTACTGAAAGATGGTAAATCACCAAGACTATCATTTTAATTGCTTATCAGAGCCAAAACCTATAGGGGGGTCAAATTTCAGCCTAAATATGGTATTATGTAATATTGTATGAAATTATGGGGTCTGCAGTGGTCCGCGCTTAGTAGAATGTGCTTTAATTTAAATAAACTCCTGTTTTAGGTTTTGGATGTAATGAAAGGGTCAAAATGTATAAAACTAGAACTGGTAGACATTCTAGTATGCAGAAAAATAGTGTATTTAAGATGAATTTGTCAATTTTACACCTGCAGCTTAAGTCGGTTACATTGCTGGCATGGGTTAATACTAAAATTATTCATTTTCTAATCTGATGCTTGCTAGGGGTAAATTTGTTAGTAAACTAGTAACCATATGCAATAATTGTACTTGTTAAGATAATTGGGCCTTGAGATGATAGTACTTCTGTCAAAAATTCCTTAAACATGAGCAGTAATGGGAAATTGGCCAATTTTTGCAAATTTCATACCAAAGCAAGATATAATTTTGTTTCTTTGTATGCCAGTTTGAACTTTAGTGTTTTTTTTAGTAAGGAATGTTCATTTGACTATTAAGCTTAATGGAATAGTGAACGCATTTAATGAAATTCATAAAATTTTAGTCTCAGTTTAGAAACTATTAATGTACACCTCCAAAATATAGTACAACTGAATATCAATAAATTTAAATTTGAACTCAAAAACTTTCTCAGGATGTACTAGGTGCATAATTAGGGCAGTTTCATACTATTTTTCTTAATTGAAATGTATTTCAAGAGATAAAAGTCTTATCCCAACAGTTTGAAGGTACTCAGTATCTCACTTTGTAAAAAGGGGGGGGGGGGATGTGAAATAAACTAAAAAAGATGCAAAATTTATGATAAAATTATGTAATTAGTGCCTTTCTATGTGTGAAATAAGTCCATTTGTGTTGGATGTATATTGCCAAGCTTGCTATTTACATCTGCAACTAAGAAATTGAAAAATTAAGGAATAATGCATTTCTTGATTACCAAGCTAATTTTTCATGATAACGCGCATGTGAGGTCTTTGTATGTTTTCATGCATTTCTTGAAAACCGCTGAAAGGAATTCAACAAAATTTTAGAATTTGTTTCGACTAACATACATCTAAGACCAGGAAAAATTTTATTTAATTTGTTGAACAAAAACATCTTCTTTATGAAGAGGCCATAGACAGGTATATCAACTTCTATTTCTTTAGATAAAAATGGTACTGAAAGATGGTAAATCACCAAGACTATCATTTTAATTGCTTATCAGAGCCAAAACCTATAGGGGGGTCAAATTTCAGCCTAAATATGGTATTATGTAATATTGTATGAAATTATGGGGTCTGCAGTGGTCCGCGCTTAGTAGAATGTGCTTTAATTTAAATAAACTCCTGTTTTAGGTTTTGGATGTAATGAAAGGGTCAAAATGTATAAAACTAGAACTGGTAGACATTCTAGTATGCAGAAAAATAGTGTATTTAAGATGAATTTGTCAATTTTACATCTGCAGCTTAAGTCGGTTACATTGCTGGCATGGGTTAATACTAAAATTATTCATTTTCTAATCTGATGCTTGCTAGGGGTAAATTTGTTAGTAAACTAGTAACCATATGCAATAATTGTACTTGTTAAGATAATTGGGCCTTGAGATGATAGTACTTCTGTCAAAAATTCCTTAAACATGAGCAGTAATGGGAAATTGGCCAATTTTTGCAAATTTCATACCAAAGCAAGATATAATTTTGTTTCTTTGTATGCCAGTTTGAACTTTAGTGTTTTTTTTAGTAAGGAATGTTCATTTGACTATTAAGCTTAATGGAATAGTGAACGCATTTAATGAAATTCATAAAATTTTAGTCTCAGTTTAGAAACTATTAATGTACACCTCCAAAATATAGTACAACTGAATATCAATAAATTTAAATTTGAACTCAAAAACTTTCTCAGGATGTACTAGGTGCATAATTAGGACAGTTTCATACTATTTTTCTTAATTGAAATGTATTTCAAGAGATAAAAGTCTTATCCCAACAGTTTGAAGGTACTCAGTATCTCACTTTGTAAAAAGGGGGGGGGGATGTGAAATAAACTAAAAAAGATGCAAAATTTATGATAAAATTATGTAATTAGTGCCTTTCTATGTGTGAAATAAGTCCATTTGTGTTGGATGTATATTGCCAAGCTTGCTATTTACATCTGCAACTAAGAAATTGAAAAATTAAGGAATAATGCATTTCTTGATTACCAAGCTAATTTTTCATGATAACGCGCATGTGAGGTCTTTGTATGTTTTCATGCATTTCTTGAAAACCGCTGAAAGGAATTCAACAAAATTTTAGAATTTGTTTCGACTAACATACATCTAAGACCAGGAAAAATTTTATTTAATTTGTTGAACAAAAACATCTTCTGCTGAAGAGGCCATAGACAGGTATATCAACTTCTATTTCTTTAGATAAAAATGGTACTGAAAGATGGTAAATCACCAAGACTATCATTTTAATTGCTTATCAGAGCCAAAACCTATAGGGGGGTCAAATTTCAGCCTAAATATGGTATTATGTAATATTGTATGAAATTATGGGGTCTGCAGTGGTCCGCGCTTAGTAGAATGTGCTTTAATTTAAATAAACTCCTGTTTTAGGTTTTGGATGTAATGAAAGGGTCAAAATGTATAAAACTAGAACTGGTAGACATTCTAGTATGCAGAAAAATAGTGTATTTAAGATGAATTTGTCAATTTTACACCTGCAGCTTAAGTCGGTTACATTGCTGGCATGGGTTAATACTAAAATTATTCATTTTCTAATCTGATGCTTGCTAGGGGTAAATTTGTTAGTAAACTAGTAACCATATGCAATAATTGTACTTGTTAAGATAATTGGGCCTTGAGATGATAGTACTTCTGTCAAAAATTCCTTAAACATGAGCAGTAATGGGAAATTGGCCAATTTTTGCAAATTTCATACCAAAGCAAGATATAATTTTGTTTCTTTGTATGCCAGTTTGAACTTTAGTGGGTTTTTTAGTAAGGAATGTTCATTTGACTATTAAGCTTAATGGAATAGTGAACGCATTTAATGAAATTCATAAAATTTTAGTCTCAGTTTAGAAACTATTAATGTACACCTCCAAAATATAGTACAACTGAATATCAATAAATTTAAATTTGAACTCAAAAACTTTCTCAGGATGTACTAGGTGCATAATTAGGACAGTTTCATACTATTTTTCTTAATTGAAATGTATTTCAAGAGATAAAAGTCTTATCCCAACAGTTTGAAGGTACTCAGTATCTCACTTTGTAAAAAGGGGGGGGGGATGTGAAATAAACTAAAAAAGATGCAAAATTTATGATAAAATTATGTAATTAGTGCCTTTCTATGTGTGAAATAAGTCCATTTGTGTTGGATGTATATTGCCAAGCTTGCTATTTACATCTGCAACTAAGAAATTGAAAAATTAAGGAATAATGCATTTCTTGATTACCAAGCTAATTTTTCATGATAACGCGCATGTGAGGTCTTTGTATGTTTTCATGCATTTCTTGAAAACCGCTGAAAGGAATTCAACAAAATTTTAGAATTTGTTTCGACTAACATACATCTAAGACCAGGAAAAATTTTATTTAATTTGTTGAACAAAAACATCTTCTTTATGAAGAGGCCATAGACAGGTATATCAACTTCTATTTCTTTAGATAAAAATGGTACTGAAAGATGGTAAATCACCAAGACTATCATTTTAATTGCTTATCAGAGCCAAAACCTATAGGGGGGTCAAATTTCAGCCTAAATATGGTATTATGTAATATTGTATGAAATTATGGGGTCTGCAGTGGTCCGCGCTTAGTAGAATGTGCTTTAATTTAAATAAACTCCTGTTTTAGGTTTTGGATGTAATGAAAGGGTCAAAATGTATAAAACTAGAACTGGTAGACATTCTAGTATGCAGAAAAATAGTGTATTTAAGATGAATTTGTCAATTTTACACCTGCAGCTTAAGTCGGTTACATTGCTGGCATGGGTTAATACTAAAATTATTCATTTTCTAATCTGATGCTTGCTAGGGGTAAATTTGTTAGTAAACTAGTAACCATATGCAATAATTGTACTTGTTAAGATAATTGGGCCTTGAGATGATAGTACTTCTGTCAAAAATTCCTTAAACATGAGCAGTAATGGGAAATTGGCCAATTTTTGCAAATTTCATACCAAAGCAAGATATAATTTTGTTTCTTTGTATGCCAGTTTGAACTTTAGTGGGTTTTTTTTAAGTAAGGAATGTTCTTTTGACTATTAAGCTTAATGGAATAGTGAACGCATTTAATGAAATTCATAAAATTTTAGTCTCAGTTTAGAAACTATTAATGTACACCTCCAAAATATAGTACAACTGAATATCAATAAATTTAAATTTGAACTCAAAAACTTTCTCAGGATGTACTAGGTGCATAATTAGGACAGTTTCATACTATTTTTCTTAATTGAAATGTATTTCAAGAGATAAAAGTCTTATCCCAACAGTTTGAAGGTACTCAGTATCTCACTTTGTAAAAAGGGGGGGGGGGATGTGAAATAAACTAAAAAAGATGCAAAATTTATGATAAAATTATGTAATTAGTGCCTTTCTATGTGTGAAATAAGTCCATTTGTGTTGGATGTATATTGCCAAGCTTGCTATTTACATCTGCAACTAAGAAATTGAAAAATTAAGGAATAATGCATTTCTTGATTACCAAGCTAATTTTTCATGATAACGCGCATGTGAGGTCTTTGTATGTTTTCATGCATTTCTTGAAAACCGCTGAAAGGAATTCAACAAAATTTTAGAATTTGTTTCGACTAACATACATCTAAGACCAGGAAAAATTTTATTTAATTTGTTGAACAAAAACATCTTCTTTATGAAGAGGCCATAGACAGGTATATCAACTTCTATTTCTTTAGATAAAAATGGTACTGAAAGATGGTAAATCACCAAGACTATCATTTTAATTGCTTATCAGAGCCAAAACCTATAGGGGGGTCAAATTTCAGCCTAAATATGGTATTATGTAATATTGTATGAAATTATGGGGTCTGCAGTGGTCCGCGCTTAGTAGAATGTGCTTTAATTTAAATAAACTCCTGTTTTAGGTTTTGGATGTAATGAAAGGGTCAAAATGTATAAAACTAGAACTGGTAGACATTCTAGTATGCAGAAAAATAGTGTATTTAAGATGAATTTGTCAATTTTACACCTGCAGCTTAAGTCGGTTACATTGCTGGCATGGGTTAATACTAAAATTATTCATTTTCTAATCTGATGCTTGCTAGGGGTAAATTTGTTAGTAAACTAGTAACCATATGCAATAATTGTACTTGTTAAGATAATTGGGCCTTGAGATGATAGTACTTCTGTCAAAAATTCCTTAAACATGAGCAGTAATGGGAAATTGGCCAATTTTTGCAAATTTCATACCAAAGCAAGATATAATTTTGTTTCTTTGTATGCCAGTTTGAACTTTAGTGGGTTTTTTTTTAGTAAGGAATGTTCATTTGACTATTAAGCTTAATGGAATAGTGAACGCATTTAATGAAATTCATAAAATTTTAGTCTCAGTTTAGAAACTATTAATGTACACCTCCAAAATATAGTACAACTGAATATCAATAAATTTAAATTTGAACTCAAAAACTTTCTCAGGATGTACTAGGTGCATAATTAGGACAGTTTCATACTATTTTTCTTAATTGAAATGTATTTCAAGAGATAAAAGTCTTATCCCAACAGTTTGAAGGTACTCAGTATCTCACTTTGTAAAAAGGGGGGGGGGGGATGTGAAATAAACTAAAAAAGATGCAAAATTTATGATAAAATTATGTAATTAGTGCCTTTCTATGTGTGAAATAAGTCCATTTGTGTTGGATGTATATTGCCAAGCTTGCTATTTACATCTGCAACTAAGAAATTGAAAAATTAAGGAATAATGCATTTCTTGATTACCAAGCTAATTTTTCATGATAACGCGCATGTGAGGTCTTTGTATGTTTTCATGCATTTCTTGAAAACCGCTGAAAGGAATTCAACAAAATTTTAGAATTTGTTTCGACTAACATACATCTAAGACCAGGAAAAATTTTATTTAATTTGTTGAACAAAAACATCTTCTGCTGAAGAGGCCATAGACAGGTATATCAACTTCTATTTCTTTAGATAAAAATGGTACTGAAAGATGGTAAATCACCAAGACTATCATTTTAATTGCTTATCAGAGCCAAAACCTATAGGGGGGTCAAATTTCAGCCTAAATATGGTATTATGTAATATTGTATGAAATTATGGGGTCTGCAGTGGTCCGCGCTTAGTAGAATGTGCTTTAATTTAAATAAACTCCTGTTTTAGGTTTTGGATGTAATGAAAGGGTCAAAATGTATAAAACTAGAACTGGTAGACATTCTAGTATGCAGAAAAATAGTGTATTTAAGATGAATTTGTCAATTTTACACCTGCAGCTTAAGTCGGTTACATTGCTGGCATGGGTTAATACTAAAATTATTCATTTTCTAATCTGATGCTTGCTAGGGGTAAATTTGTTAGTAAACTAGTAACCATATGCAATAATTGTACTTGTTAAGATAATTGGGCCTTGAGATGATAGTACTTCTGTCAAAAATTCCTTAAACATGAGCAGTAATGGGAAATTGGCCAATTTTTGCAAATTTCATACCAAAGCAAGATATAATTTTGTTTCTTTGTATGCCAGTTTGAACTTTAGTGGGTTTTTTTTTTAGTAAGGAATGTTCATTTGGCTATTAAGCTTAATGGAATAGTGAACGCATTTAATGAAATTCATAAAATTTTAGTCTCAGTTTAGAAACTATTAATGTACACCTCCAAAATATAGTACAACTGAATATCAATAAATTTAAATTTGAACTCAAAAACTTTCTCAGGATGTACTAGGTGCATAATTAGGACAGTTTCATACTATTTTTCTTAATTGAAATGTATTTCAAGAGATAAAAGTCTTATCCCAACAGTTTGAAGGTACTCAGTATCTCACTTTGTAAAAAGGGGGGGGGGGATGTGAAATAAACTAAAAAAGATGCAAAATTTATGATAAAATTATGTAATTAGTGCCTTTCTATGTGTGAAATAAGTCCATTTGTGTTGGATGTATATTGCCAAGCTTGCTATTTACATCTGCAACTAAGAAATTGAAAAATTAAGGAATAATGCATTTCTTGATTACCAAGCTAATTTTTCATGATAACGCGCATGTGAGGTCTTTGTATGTTTTCATGCATTTCTTGAAAACCGCTGAAAGGAATTCAACAAAATTTTAGAATTTGTTTCGACTAACATACAACTAAGACCAGGAAAAATTTTATTTAATTTGTTGAACAAAAACATCTTCTGAAGAGGCCATAGACAGGTATATCAACTTCTATTTCTTTAGATAAAAATGGTACTGAAAGATGGTAAATCACCAAGACTATCATTTTAATTGCTTATCAGAGCCAAAACCTATAGGGGGGTCAAATTTCAGCCTAAATATGGTATTATGTAATATTGTATGAAATTATGGGGTCTGCAGTGGTCCGCGCTTAGTAGAATGTGCTTTAATTTAAATAAACTCCTGTTTTAGGTTTTGGATGTAATGAAAGGGTCAAAATGTATAAAACTAGAACTGGTAGACATTCTAGTATGCAGAAAAATAGTGTATTTAAGATGAATTTGTCAATTTTACACCTGCAGCTTAAGTCGGTTACATTGCTGGCATGGGTTAATACTAAAATTATTCATTTTCTAATCTGATGCTTGCTAGGGGTAAATTTGTTAGTAAACTAGTAACCATATGCAATAATTGTACTTGTTAAGATAATTGGGCCTTGAGATGATAGTACTTCTGTCAAAAATTCCTTAAACATGAGCAGTAATGGGAAATTGGCCAATTTTTGCAAATTTCATACCAAAGCAAGATATAATTTTGTTTCTTTGTATGCCAGTTTGAACTTTAGTGGGTTTTTTTTTAGTAAGGAATGTTCTTTTGACTATTAAGCTTAATGGAATAGTGAACGCATTTAATGAAATTCATAAAATTTTAGTCTCAGTTTAGAAACTATTAATGTACACCTCCAAAATATAGTACAACTGAATATCAATAAATTTAAATTTGAACTCAAAAACTTTCTCAGGATGTACTAGGTGCATAATTAGGACAGTTTCATACTATTTTTCTTAATTGAAATGTATTTCAAGAGATAAAAGTCTTATCCCAACAGTTTGAAGGTACTCAGTATCTCACTTTGTAAAAAGGGGGGGGGGGATGTGAAATAAACTTAAAAAGATGCAAAATTTATGATAAAATTATGTAATTAGTGCCTTTCTATGTGTGAAATAAGTCCATTTGTGTTGGATGTATATTGCCAAGCTTGCTATTTACATCTGCAACTAAGAAATTGAAAAATTAAGGGATAATGCATTTCTTGATTACCAAGCTAATTTTTCATGATAACGCGCATGTGAGGTCTTTGTATGTTTTCATGCATTTCTTGAAAACCGCTGAAAGGAATTCAACAAAATTTTAGAATTTGTTTCGACTAACATACATCTAAGACCAGGAAAAATTTTATTTAATTTGTTGAACAAAAACATCTTCTGAAGAGGCCATAGACAGGTATATCAACTTCTATTTCTTTAGATAAAAATGGTACTGAAAGATGGTAAATCACCAAGACTATCATTTTAATTGCTTATCAGAGCCAAAACCTATAGGGGGGTCAAATTTCAGCCTAAATATGGTATTATGTAATATTGTATGAAATTATGGGGTCTGCAGTGGTCCGCGCTTAGTAGAATGTGCTTTAATTTAAATAAACTCCTGTTTTAGGTTTTGGATGTAATGAAAGGGTCAAAATGTATAAAACTAGAACTGGTAGACATTCTAGTATGCAGAAAAATAGTGTATTTAAGATGAATTTGTCAATTTTACACCTGCAGCTTAAGTCGGTTACATTGCTGGCATGGGTTAATACTAAAATTATTCATTTTCTAATCTGATGCTTGCTAGGGGTAAATTTGTTAGTAAACTAGTAACCATATGCAATAATTGTACTTGTTAAGATAATTGGGCCTTGAGATGATAGTACTTCTGTCAAAAATTCCTTAAACATGAGCAGTAATGGGAAATTGGCCAATTTTTGCAAATTTCATACCAAAGCAAGATATAATTTTGTTTCTTTGTATGCCAGTTTGAACTTTAGTGGGTTTTTTTTTAGTAAGGAATGTTCATTTGACTATTAAGCTTAATGGAATAGTGAACGCATTTAATGAAATTCATAAAATTTAAGTCTCAGTTTAGAAACTATTAATGTACACCTCCAAAATATAGTACAACTGAATATCAATAAATTTAAATTTGAACTCAAAAACTTTCTCAGGATGTACTAGGTGCATAATTAGGACAGTTTCATACTATTTTTCTTAATTGAAATGTATTTCAAGAGATAAAAGTCTTATCCCAACAGTTTGAAGGTACTCAGTATCTCACATTGTAAAAAGGGGGGGGGGATGTGAAATAAACTAAAAAAGATGCAAAATTTATGATAAAATTATGTAATTAGTGCCTTTCTATGTGTGAAATAAGTCCATTTGTGTTGGATGTATATTGCCAAGCTTGCTATTTACATCTGCAACTAAGAAATTGAAAAATTAAGGAATAATGCATTTCTTGATTACCAAGCTAATTTTTCATGATAACGTGCATGTGAGGTCTTTGTATGTTTCGACTAATATACATCTAAGACCAGGAAAAATTTTATTTAATTTGTTGAACAAAAACATCTTCTTTAGGTGTAGGACCACCAAATACCGGGAACCAGTCCAGAGGTTGTACGTAAAAGTAGTACTAGTCAACAGACAGGTTCACTCTTGCATCATATAGAATTTGAACCGCACATGATACCAGAATAAATTTGGTATTTTTGGAAAGCTGAATATTCTAGGAAACTTGAGGATAAAGTTTTATTGGTTTTAAATGAACATAAAAATGTTGAGAGTCAATTAGGGACAAGCACTATTTTTGGACTGAAATAGAAAGTGAAAGTAGATTTTTAGACCACGTGGACTTCAGGTTGAGCGTTTTTTCTTATATGCAATGAAACATATTGTGAAATTTTGACAGAATGTTCAGCCAGTGCATTTTTATAGGGGACAGAAGTGTCACTTAATTTGAAACAAAGGTAAATTTTCTAGGATAAGTCAAAATTATCAAATTTTAATATAGCCGAAGAGTAAAAAAACTATGGTGGTCCTACACCTGATTTCACAATTACCGTATGAATGTTTATAAGTTGTTTGAATACGCCTCTATATATTTTAATTTAACTTAATATCAAACATGAAAGATATACGTAAATGAATATGTAAAGACAGAACACGCAACGGAAAACAAAAACACAATATATACCTGACAAAGAACAAAGAATAAACTAATAAAAGTTAAAGCTGCATGAACCAAAGAAATAACTGGTGCCGGACTAAGATGCTTTGAGACTGTGTACTCAAGGTAATAATCAGTCAGTAAAACGAGTAACAGCCTGAGATATCCGTAGCAATCATTCATTAAAACGAATAACAGCTTGAGATACCCGTAGCAATCAGTCATTAAAACGAATAACAGCTTGAGATATCCGTAGCAATCAGTCATTAAAACCAATAACAGCCCGAGATATCCGTAGCAATCAGTCATTAAAACGAGTAACAGCCAGAGATATCAGTAGCAATCAGTCAGTAAAACGAGTAACAGCCAGAAATATCCGTAGCAATCAGTAAAAACGAGTATCAGCTTAGGATAAACGTAGCAATCAGTCATTAAAACGTATCACAGCCTAAGATAAACGTAGCAATCAGTCATTAAAACGAGTAACAGCCTGAGATATCCGTAGCAATCAGTCAGTAAAACGAGTAACATCAAAGACATCCGTAGCAATCAGTCAGTAAAACGAGTAACAGCCTGAGATATCCGTAGCCATCAGTCAATAAAATGAGTAACAGCCTGAGATATCCGTAGCAATCAGTCATTAACACGGGTAACAGCCATAGATATCCGTAGTCATCAGTCAATAAAATGAGTAACAACCTGAGATATCCGTAGCAATCAGTCATTAAAACGGGTAACAGCCATAGATATCCGTAGCAATCAGTCATTACAACGAGCTACAGCCAGAGATATCCGTAGCAATCAGTCAGTAAAACGAATAACAGCCAGAGATATCCGTAGCAATCAATCGGTAAAACGAGTAACAGCATGAAATATATGTAGGAATCAGTCATTAAAACAATTAAAATTTTATAGATATCCGTAGCAATCAGTCATCAAAACAAGTAACATTTAGAGATATCCGTAGCAATCAGTCAGTAAAACGAGTAACAGCCTACGATAAACATAGCAGTCAATCAGTAAAACGAGAAAAAGCCAAAGATATCGGTAGCAATCAGTCATAGAAACAAGTAACAGCCAGAGATATCCGTAGCAATCAGTCAGTAAAATGAGTAACAGCCTAAAACAAACGTAGCAATCAATCAGTTGAATGAGTAACAGCCAGAGATATCCGTAGACATCAGTCATAGAAACAAGTAACAGCCAGAGATATCCGTAGCACTCAGTCATATAAACAAGTAACAGCCAGAGATATCCGTAGCAATCAGTCATGGAAACAAGTAACAGCCAGAGATATCCGTAGCACTCAGTCATAGAAACAAGTAACAGCCAGATATATCCGTATCACTCAGTCATAGAAACAAGTAACAGCCAGATATATCTGTAGCAATCAGTCATAGAAACAAGTAACAGCCAGAGATATCCGTAGCACTTAGTCATAGAAACAAGTAACAACCAGAGATATCCGTAGCAATCAGTCATAGAAACAAATAACAGCCAGAGATATCCGTAGCACTCAGTCATAGAAACAAGTAACAACCAGAGATATCCGTAGCACCCAGTCATAGAAACAAGTAGCAGCCAGAGATATCCGTAGCAATCAGTCATAGAAACAAGAAACAGCCAGAAATATCCCTAGCAATCAGTCAGTAAAACGAGTAACAGCCTACGATAAACGTAGCAATCAATCAGTAAAACGAGAAAAAGTCAGAGATATCCGTAGCAATCAGTCATAGAAACAAGTAACAGCCAGAGATATCCGTAGCAATCAATCAGTAAAATGATTAACAGCCTACGATAAACGTAGCAATCAATCAGTAAAACGAGTAACAGCCAGAGATATCCTTAGCAATCAGTCATAGAAACAAGTCACAGCCAGAGATATCCATAGCAATCAGTCATAGAAACAAGTAACAGCCAGAGATATCCGTAGCAATCAGTCAGTAAATCGAGTAACAGCCTAAGATATCCGTAGCAATCAGTCATAGAAACAAGTAACAGCCAGAGATATCCTTAGCAATCAGTCAGTAAAACGAGTAACAGCCTACGATAAACGCACCAATCAGTCATAGAAACAAGTAACAACCTGAGATATCCTTAGCAATCTGTCACAGAAACAAGTCACAGCCAGAGATATCCGTAGCAATCAGTCATAGAAACAAGTCACAGCCAGAGATATCCGTAGCAATCAGTCATAGAAACAAGTAACAGTCAGAGATATCCGTAGCAATCAGTCAGTAAAACGAGTAACAGCCAGAGATATCCGTAGCAATCAGTCATAGAACAAGTAACAGCCAGAGATATCCGTAGCAATCAGTCATTAAAATGAGTAACAGCCAGAGATATCCGTAGCAATCAGTCATAGAAACAAGTAACAGCCAGAGATATCCTTAACAATCAGTCAGTAAAACGAGTAACAGCCTAAGATAAACGTAGCAATCAATCAGTAAAATGCGTAACAGCCTACGATACACGTAGCAATCAAACAGTAAAAACGAGTAACAGCCAGAAATATCCGTACCAATCAGTCAGTAAAATGAGTAACAGCCTATGATAAACGTAGCAATCAATCAGTAAAACGAGTAACAGCCAGAGATGTCCTTAGCAATCAATCAGTAAAACGAGTAACAGCCAGAGATGTCCTTAGCAATCAGTCATTAAAACGAATAACAGCCTAAGATAAACGTAGCAATCAGTCATTAAAACGAGTCACAGCTTGAGATATCCGTAGCAATCAGTCATTAAAATGAGTAACAGCCTGAGATATCCGTAGCAATCAGTCATTAAAACGGGTAACAGCCATAGATATCCGAAGCAATCAGTCAGTAAAACGAATAACAGCCTAAGATATCCGTAGCAATCAGTCATTAAAACGAGTAACAGCCAGAGATATCCGTAGATATCAGCCATAGAAACAAGTAACAGCCAGAGATATCCGTAGCAATCAGTCATAGAAACAAGTAACAGCCAGAGATATCCTTAGCAATCAGTCAGTTAAACGAGCAACAGCCTAAGATAAACGTAGCAATCAATCAGTAAAACGAGTAACAGCCAGAGATATCCGTAGCAATCAGTCATAGAAACAAGTAACAGCCAGAGATATCCGTAGCAATCGATCAGTAAAACAAGTAACAGCCAGAGATATCCGTAGCCATCAGTCATAGAAACAAGTAACAGCCAGAGATATCCGTAGCCATCAGTCATTAAAATGAGTAACAGCCAAAGATATCCGTAGCAATTAGTCATAGAAACAAGTAACAGCCAGAGATATCCTTAGCAATCAGTCAGTAAAACGCGTAACAGCCTAAGATAAACGTAGCAATCAATCAGTAAAATGAGTAACAGCCTACGATAAACGTAGCAATCAAACTGTAAAAACGAGTAACAGCCAAAGATATCCGTAGCAATCAGTCATAGAACCAAGTAACAGCCAGAGATATCCGTAGCAATCGGTCAGTAAAACGAGTAACAGCAAGAGATATCCGTAGCAATAAGTCATAGAACAAGTAACAGCCAGAGATATCCGTAGCCATCAGTCATTAAAATGAGTAACAGCCAGAGATATCCGTAGCAATCAATCATAGAAACAAGTAACAGCCAGAGATATCCTTAACAATCAGTCAGTAAAACGAGTAACAGCCTAAGATAAACGTAGCAATCAATCAGTAAAATGCGTAACAGCCTACGATACACGTAGCAATAAAACTGTAAAAACGAGTAACAGCCAGAAATATCCGTACCAATCAGTCAGTAAAATGAGTAACAGCCTATGATAAACGTAGCAATCAATCAGTAAAACGAGTAACAGCCAGAGATATCCTTAGCAATCAGTCAGAAAACGAGTAACAGTCTAAGATAAACGTAGCATTCAGTCATTAAAACGAGTAACAGCCTGAGATATCCGTAGCAATCAGTCATAGAAACAAGTAACAGCCATATATCCGTAGCACTCAGTCATAGAAACAAGTAACAGCCAGAGATATCCGTAGCAATCCGTCATAGAAACAAGTAAAAGCCAGAGATATTCGTAGCAATCAGTCATAGAAACAAGTAACAGCCAGAGATATCCGTAGCAATCAGTCATAGAAACAAGTAACAGCCAGAGATATCCGTAGCAATTAGTCATAGAAACAAGTAACAGCCAGAGATATCCGTATGAATCAGTCATAAAAACAAGTAACAGCCAGAAATATCCGTAGCAATTAGTCATAGAAACAAGTAACAGCCTAAGGAAATAATCGTAGCAATCAGTTATAGAAACAAGTAATAGCCAGAGAAATCCGTAGCAATCAGTCATATAAACAAGTAACAGCAAGATATCCGTAGCAATCAGTCATAGAAACAAGTAACAGCCCGAGATATCCGTAGCAATCAGTCATAGAAACAAGTAACAGCCAGAGATATCCGTAGCAATCCGTCATAGAAACAAGTAAAAGCCAGAGATATCCGTAGCAATCAGTCATAGAAACAAGTAACAGCCAGAGATATCCGTAGCAATCAGTCATAGAAAAAAGTAACAGCCAGAGATATCCGTAGCAATTAGTCATAGAAACAAGTAGCAGCCAGAGATATCCGTAGCAATCAGTCATAGAAACAAGTAACAGCCAGAAATATCCGTAGCAATCAGTCATAGAAACAAGTAACAGCCTAAGGAAATATCCGTAGCAATCAGTCATAGAAACAAGCAATAGCCAGAGATATCCGTAGCAATCAGTCATAGAAACAAGTAACAGCCAGAGATATCCGTAGCAATCAGTCATATAAACAAGTAACAGCCAGATATCCGTAGCAATCAGTCATAGAAACAAGTAACAGCCAGAGATATCCGTAGCAATCAGTCATAGAAACAAGAAACAGCCAGAGATATTCGTAGCAATCAGTCATAGAAACAAGTAACAGCCAGAGATATCCTTAGCAATCAGTCAGTAAAACGCGTAACAGCCTAAGATAAACGTAGCAATCAATCAGTAAAATGAGTAACAGCCTACGATAAACGCAGCAATCAAACTGTAAAAACGAGTAACAGCCAAAGATATCCGTAGCAATCAGTCATAGAAACAAGTAACAGCCAGAAATACCCGTAGCCATCAGTCATAGAAACCAGAAACAGCCAGAGATATCCGTAGCAATTCGTCATAGAAACAAGCAACAGCCGGATATCCGTAGCACTCAGTCATAGAAACAAGTAACAGCCAGAGATATCCGTAGCAATCCGTCATAGAAACAAGTAAAAGCCAGAGATATCCGTAGCAATCAGTCATAGAAACAAGTAACAGCCAGAGATATCCGTAGCAATCAGTCATAGAAACAAGTAACAGCCAGAGATATCCGTAGCAATTAGTCATAGAAACAAGTAACAGCCAGAGATATCCGTAGCAATCAGTCATAGAAACAAGTAACAGCCTAAGGAAATAATCGTAGCAATCAGTCATAGAAACAAGTAATAGCCAGAGATATCCGTAGCAATCAGTCATAGAAACAAGTAACAGCCAGAAATATCCGTAGCAATTAGTCATAGAAACAAGAAACAGCCTAAAGAAATAATCGTAGCAATCAGTCATAGAAACAAGTAATAGCCACAGATATCCGCAGCAATCAGTCATATAAACAAGTAACAGCCAGATATCCGTAGCAATCAGTCATAGAAACAAGTAACAGCCAGAGATATCCGTAGCAATTAGTCATAGAAACAAGTAGCAGCCAGAGATATCCGTAGCAATCAGTCATAGAAACAAGTAACAGCCAGAAATATCCGTAGCAATCAGTCATAGAAACAAGTAACAGCCAAAGGAAATATCCGTAGCAATCAGTCATAGAAACAAGTAATAGCCAGAGATATCAGTAGCAATCAGTCATAGAAACAAGTAACAGCCAGAGATATCCGTAGCAATCAGTCATATAAACAAGTAACAGCCAGATATCCGTAGCAATCAGTCATAGAAACAAGTAACAGCCAGAGATATCCGTAGCAATCAGTCATAGAAACAAGAAACAGCCAGAGATATTCGTAGCAATCAGTCAAAGAAACAAGTAACAGTCAGAGATATTGGTAGCAATCAGTCATAGAAACAAGTAATAGCCAGAGATATCCGTAGCAATCAGTCATAGAAACAAGTAACAGCCAGAGATATCCGTAGCAATCAGTCATATAAACAAGTAACAGCCAGATATCCGTAGCAATCAGTCATAGAAGCAAGTAACAGCCAGAGATATCCATAGCAATCAGTCATAGAAACAAGAAACAGCCAGAGATATTCGTAGCAATCAGTCATAGAAACAAGTAACAGTCAGAGATATCCGTAGCAATCAGTCATAGAAACAAGTAACAGCCTAAGCAAATGGCACTGTTAATAATTTAAAGACGTGACATACATCTTAGACATCTATGTACAGTATCATATGTACGAATATGTACAAAATATCATTTAAATGTTTTAATATAAATATATGTAATAAGGTTCCTGTGTTTTCGACGTATTCAGCAAAACTCAATCTATTGAGATTAAAATTATTTAAATGAAAAATAGTTATTTACCAACTCTAGTCTAACAAAAACATGTTATGCTGTAGTGAAATAAACAACTAGGGTCAAGAGTATGACTGTATTAGAAGACCATTATTTCAGATTCCTGCAATGAACCTGTATGAAAAGATAATTGGTGTTGTACAACCACCATTAGTTCAGTTAGAAATCAGGTCCATCTCCAATTACAACAGTTACACGTGTGTTATATTTAATTATGATTTGATTTCTAGCTAATTTAACATTTTACCTGTGGGTATAACAGCAATTGGAAATTCCATGGTTTTGAGTGTGACATTGGGATCATTGAACATCACTCCAGCCTTGTCTTGGGTTCTTCTCATTAAGACGTTAAATATTTCTGATATAGTGCCGTCTCCTCCCATAATAACAAGCCTTGAAAGAATATACATATAATTCGAAAGAGAATAAGTGTTAGCGCTATGCAGGTGTTCTGTTTTCTGTTATTTATAAAACTCTCATTGCATGTAATATTTGTGTAAAATGATGCTGCAACTTATCACCGTTTTACACGTATATACACGTAGCTGGTACTATGAAGAATAGATGTTAAAAGATTTGAGTTATCATAAAGATGTCCATGTAAAACGTACTACAAAAAATGGTTTAAGTTGAACGTGTTCAATTGTCCATTATTTATAGCTCCAGTGTAATTATCGTATCATTCATTAATTCTATTAGCGAAGTGTAAATCTTACCCATCAGCACTTTTCATATCAAACGCATTCGCAAACTCCTTGGCATGCCCAGGCTTTTGTGACACTGAAAAGACATCAAATACAGCTAATGACATTTATATAAGTTTATGATATTTACAACCCAAATTTATTCACTATATAAGCTCATAACATTACGAAATGAGGTAGTAAGTAATCTAAATATTGATTCATGGTCTATCAGCACTTCTGTTCTTCTCTATACATGTAATAACTCACCGATTACATCAGTCTTTATTCCTGCCAGTGTCAGTACAGGTAACACTGTATTACTGAACTCCTGTTCTCCTCTATAATAACTCACCGATTACATCAGTCTTTATTACTGCCAGTGTCAGTACAGGTAACACTGTATTACTGAACTCCTGTTCTTCTCTATAATAACTCACCGATTACATCAGTCTTTATTCCTGTCAGTGTCAGTACAGGTAACACTGTATAACTGAACTCCTGTTCTCCTCTGTAATAACTCACCGATTACATCAGTCTGTATTCCTGCCAGTGTCAGTACAGGTAACACTGTATTACTGAACTCCTGTTCTCCTCTATAATAACTCACAGATTACATCAGTTTTTATTCCTGACATTGTCAGTACAGATAACACTGTATTACTGAACTCCTGTTCTCCTCTATAATAACTCACAGATTACATCAGTCTGTATTTCTGCCAGTGTCAGTACAGGTAACACTGTATTACTGAACTCCTGTTCTCCTCTATAATAACTCACCATGCTCACCGATTACATCAGTCCTTATTCATGTCAGTGTCAGTACATGTAACACTGTAGTACTGAACTCCTGTTCTCCTCTATAATAACTCACCGATTACATCAGTCTTTATTCCTGCCAGTGTCAGTACAGGTAACACGGTATTACTGAACTCCTGTTCTCCTCTGTAATAACTCACAGATTACATCAGTTTTTATTCCTGACATTGTCAGTACAGATAACACTGTATTACTGAACTCCTGTTCTCCTCTATAATAACTCACAGATTACATCAGTCTGTATTTCTGCCAGTGTCAGTACAGGTAACACTGTATTACTGAACTCCTGTTCTCCTCTATAATAACTCACCATGCTCACCGATTACATCAGTCCTTATTCATGTCAGTGTCAGTACATGTAACACTGTAGTACTGAACTCCTGATAACTCACCGATTACATCAGTCTTTATTCCTGCCAGTGTCAATACAGGTAAGGCCACACAGAATTAATTTCTTGTTCGTTGGACTTTAACTTTGAAAATAAGGAGCGAGCGAGCGAAATTTTTTTTATTAATTTTTTTTTCGAAATTCTGATTTTGTTGAGCGAATAATTTTTTTTAAGGCGAGCGACATGTTTTTAGTTTTTTAAAAAGATTTGTTCCAGGTTTTCATGGTTAAACTGATGCGAGCGAGCGATTTTTTTTAATTTTGAAGAAAATAACTGAAATTTAAAAAAAAAATGTATTTGATATTAAACAAGTGCTTATTCTCAGTGTTTTATGACTTAATTAATTGATTAGTAAATTATATAGCAGAAAAGAACTTCTAAAAAGATGCTGCCTTGGCTTTCTATCAATAGGTACAGACTGACCAACAGACAGCCCATACCACTATTCAGTAATGTCACTTAATCTTTTTGGCAAGTCATAATTTCAAGATTGATTAAAAAGAAATAATAAAAGACTACCTGTCTAACTATTATGCCATCATTTTCCCTGCCCAAAAGCTTGGGATTGTCCTTAATTTTGATTCTCATAATGTTGTCATAACTAAGGTTAGAAACATTGGCGTGCGTTGAAGGCTTCCCTTGTATGCATGTAAATAGGTCGATAAAGGTGTCGTCCATTCGACATTCTAATGCTATATTTGGTAGCAGTACGTTAAACTGGGTGGCAACTGCTGCAACAACCACACTCTTGTTTTCTGTCATTGTTTTCTATATTTTACTTTCGGTTTTGATTTTATAGGGGAAGACTGAAACGGTATTTTAACCGTCTAAATTCTGACTGAATCTCCAGCTGTCGGAGCAGTTGGAAGAATTCGTAGAACGCGGAGAAGATTATTTTATTTTAAAGACAACTTCCGTTTCTGGACGCGGGCGGGTTTCCGGTTAATGCGGGCGGAAGATATTTAGTTTTTTTTCTTTCTGAAATAATTTTACGTGCGGGCGGTCCGACGAACAAGCAATTAATTCGGCGTGGCCTAACACTGTATTACTGAACTCCTGTTCTCCTCTATAATAACTCACCGATTACATCAGTCTTTATTCCTACCACTGTCAGTACAGGTAACACTGTATTACTTAACTCCTGTTCTCCTCTATAACAACTCACCGATTACATCAGTCTTTATTTCTGCCAGTGTCAGTACGGGTAACACTGTAGTACTGAACTCCTGTTCTCCTCTATAATAACTCACCGATTACATCAGTCTTTATTCATGTCAGTGTCAGTACAGGTAACACTGTATTATTTAACTCCTGTTCTCCTCTATAATAACTCACCGATTACATCAGTCTTTATTCCTACCACTGTCAGTACAGGTAACACTGTATTACTGAACTCCTGTTCTCTGTAATAACTCACCGATTACATCAGTCATTATTCCTACCACTGTCAGTACAGGTAACACTGTATTACTGAACTCCTGTTCTCCTCTGTAATAACTCACAGATTACATCAGTCTTTATGCCTGCCAGTGCCAGTACAGGTAACACTGTATTACTGAACTCCTGTTCTCTGTAATAACTCACCGATAACATCAGTCTTTATTCCTGCCATTGTCAGTACAGGTAACACTGTATTAATGAACTCCTGTTCTCCTCTGTAATAACTCACCGATAACATCAGTCTTTATTCCTGCCAGTGTCAGTACAGGTAACACTGTATTAATGAACTCCTGTTCTCCTCTGTAATAACTCACAGATTACATCAGTCTTTACGCCTGCCAGTGCCAGTACAGGTAACACTGTATTACTGAACTCCTGTTCTCTATAATAACTCACCGATTACATCAGTCTTTATTCCTACCACTGTCAGTACAGGTAACACTGTATTACTGAACTCCTGTTCTCCTCTATAATAACTCACCGATTACATCAGTCTTTATTCCTGTCAGTGTCAATACAGGTAACACTGTATTACTGAACTCCTGTTCTCTGTAATAACTCACCGATTACATCAGTCTTTATTTCTGCCAGTGTCAGTACAGGTAACACTGTATTACTGAACTCCTGTTCTCCTCTATAATAACTCACCATGCTCACCGATTACATCAGTCCTTATTCATGTCAGTGTCAGTACATGTAACACTGTATTACTGAACTCCTGTTCTCTGTAATAACTCACCGATTACATCAGTCTTTATTCCTGTCAGTGTCAATACAGATAACACTGTATTACTGAACTCCTGTTCTTCTCTATAATAACTCACCGATTACATCAGTCTTTATTCCTACCAGTGTCAGTACAGGTAACACTGTATTACTTAACTCCTGTTCTCCTCTATAACAACTCACCGATTACATCAGTCTTTATTCCTGTCAGTGTCAGTACAGGTAACATTGTATTACTGAACTCCTGTTCTCCTCTATAATAACTCACCGATTACATCAGTCTTTATTCCTGTCAGTGTCAGTACAGGTAACACTGTATTACTGAACTCCTGTTCTCTGTAATAACTCACCGATTACATCAGTCATTATTCCTACCACTGTCAGTACAGGTAACACTGTATTACTGAACTCCTGTTCTCTGTAATAACTCACCGATTACATCAGTCTTTATTCCTACCACTGTCAGTACAGATAACACTGTATTACTGAACTCCTGTTCTCCTCTATAATAACTCACAGATTACATCAGTCTGTATTTCTGCCAGTGTCAGTACAGGTAACACTGTATTACTGAACTCCTGTTCTCCTCTATAATAACTCACCGATTACATCAGTCTTTATTCCTGTCAGTGTCAGTTCAGGTAACACTGTATTACTGAACTCCTGTTCTCTGTAATAACTCACCGATTACATCAGTCATTATTCCTACCACTGTCAGTACAGGTAACACTGTATTACTGAACTCCTGTTCTCTGTAATAACTCACCGATTACATCAGTCATTATTCCTACCACTGTCAGTACAGGTAACACTGTATTACTGAACTCCTGTTCTCCTCTGTAATAACTCACCGATTACACCAGTCTTTATTCCTACCACTGTCAGTACAGGTAACACTGTATTACTGAACTCCTATTCTCTGTAATAACTCACCGATTACATCAGTCTTTATTCCTGCCAGTGTCAGTACAGGTACACTGTATTACTGAACTCCTGTTCTCCTCTATAATAACTCACCGATTACATCAGTCTTTATTCCTGCCAGTGTCAGTACAGGTAACACTGTATTACTGAACTCCTGTTCTCTGTAATAACTCACCGATTACATCAGTCTTTATTCCTGCCAGTGTCAGTACAGGTACACTGTATTACTGAACTCCTGTTCTGCTCTATAATAACTCACCGATTACATCAGTCTTTATTCCTGCCAGTGTCAGTACAGGTAACACTGTATTACTGAACTCCTGTTCTCTGTAATAACTCACCGATTACATCAGTCTTTATTCCTGCCAGTGTCAGTACAGGTACACTGTAGTACTGAACTCCTGTTCTCCTCTATAATAACTCACCGATTACATCGGTCTTTATTCCTATTAGTGTCAGTACAGGTACCACTGTATTACTGAACTCCTGTTCTCTGTAATAACTCACCGATTACATCAGTCTTTATTCCTGCCATTGTCAGGACAGGTACACTGTAGTACTGAACTCCTGTTCTCCTCTATAATAACTCACCGATTACATCCGTCTTTATTCCTATTAGGGTCAGTACAGGTAACACTGTATTACTGAACTCCTGTTTTCTGTAATAACTTACCGATTACATCAGTCTTTATTCCTGTCAGTGTCAGTACAGGTAACACTGTATTACTGAACTGCTGTTCTCCTCTATAATAACTCACCGATTACATCAGTCTTTATTCCTGTCAGTGTCAGTACAGGTAACACTGTATTACTGAACTCCTGTTTTCTGTAATAACTCACCGATTAAATCAGTCTTTATTCCTGCCAGTGTCAGTACAGGTAACACTGTATTACTGAACTCCTGTTCTCTGTAATAACTCACCGATTACATCAGTCTTTATTCCTGCCAGTGTCAGTGGAGGTAAACTGTATTACTGAACTCCTGTTCTCCTCTATAATAACTCACCGATTACATCAGTCTTTATTCCTGCCAGTGTCAGTACAGGTAACACTGTTTTACTGAACTCCTGTTCTCCTCTATAATAACTCATCGATAACATCAGTCCTTATTCCTGCCAGTGTCAGTACAGGTACACTGTATTACTGAACTCCTGTTCTCCTCTATAATAACTCACCGATAACATCAGTCCTTATTCCTGCCAGTGTCAGTACAGGTACACTGTATTACTGAACTCCTGTTGTCCTCTATAATAACTCACCGATTACATCAGTCTTTATTCCTACCAGTGTCAGTACAGGTAACACTGTATTACTGAACTCCTGTTCTCCTCTATAATAACTCACCGATAACATCAGTCCTTATTCCTGCCAGTTTCAGTACAGGTAACACTGTATTACTTGACTCATGTTCTCCTCTATAATAACTCACCGATAACATCAGTCCTTATTCCTACCAGTGTCAGTACAGGTAACACTGTATTACTAAACTCCTGTTTTCTGTAATAACTCACCGATTACATAAGTCTTTATTCCTGTCAGTGTCAGTAAAGGTAACACTGTATTACTGAACTCCTGTTCTCCTCTGTAATAACTCACCGATTACATCAGTCTTTATTCCTGCCAGTGTCAGTACAGGTACACTGTATTACTGAACTCCTGTTCTCCTCTATAATAACTCACCGATTACATCAGTCTTAATTTCTGCCAGTGTCAGTACAGGTAACACTGTATTACTGAACTCCTGTTCTCCTCTATAAATAACTCACCGATTACATCCGTCTTTATTCCTGCCAGTGTCAGTACAGGTACACTGTATTACTGAACTCCTGTTCTCCTCTATAATAACTCACCGATTACATCAGTCTTTATTCCTACCACTGTCAGTACAGGTAACACTGTATCACTGTACTCCTCTTCTCCTCTATAATAACTCACCGATTACATCCGTCTTTATTCCTAGTAGTGTCAGTACAGGTACACTGTGTTACTGAACTCCTGTTTTCCTCTATAATAACTCACCGATTACATCAGTCTTTATTCCTACCAGTGTCAGTACAGGTAACACTGTATCACTGTACTCCTCTTCTCCTCTATAATAACTCACCGATTACATCCGTCTTTATTCCTATTAGTGTCAGTACAGGTAACACTGTATTACTGAACTCCTGTTCTCCTCTATAATAACTCACCGATAACATCAGTCCTTATTCCTACCAGTGTCAGTACAGGTAACACTGTATTACTTAACTCCTGTTTTCTGTAATAACTCACCGATTACATAAGTCTTTCTTCCTGCCAGTGTCAGTACAGGTACACTGTATTACTGAACTCCTGTTCTCCTCTATAATAACTCACCGATAACATCAGTCCTTATTCCTGCCAGTGTCAGTACAGGTAACACTGTATTACTGAACTCCTGTTCTCCTCTAAAATAACTCATCGATAACATCAGTCTTTATTTCTGTCAGTGTCAGTACAGATAACACTGTATTACTGAACTCCTGTTCTCCTCTATAATAACTCACCGATTACATCAGTCTTAATTTCTGCCAGTGTCAGTACAGGTAACACTGTATTACTTAACTCCTGTTCTCCTCTATAAATAACTCACCGATTACATCCGTCTTTATTCCTGCCAGTGTCAGTAGAGGTAAACTGTATTACTGAACTCCTGTTCTCCTCTATAATAACTCACCGATTACATCCGTCTTTATTCCTATTAGTGTCAGTACAGGTAACACTGTATTACTGAACTCCTGTTCTCCTCTATAATAACTCACCGATAACATCAGTCCTTATTCCTGCCAGTGTCAGTACAGGTACACTGTATTACTGAACTCCTGTTCTCCTCTATAATAACTCACCGATTACATCAGTCTTTATTCCTGCCAGTGTCAGTACAGGTAACACTGTATTACTGAACTCCTGTTCTCCTCTATAATAACTCACCGATTACATCAGTCTTTATTCCTACCAGTGTCAGTACAGGTACACTGTATTACTGAACTCCTGTTGTCCTCTATAATAACTCACCGATTACATCCGTCTTAATTCCTACCAGTGTCAGTAAAGGTAACACTGCATTACTGACCTCCTGTTCTCCTCTATAATAACTCACCGATTACATCAGTCTTTATTTCTGCCAGTGTCAGTACAGGTAACACTGTATTACTGAACTCCTGTTCTCTGTAATAACTCACCGATTACATCAGTCTTTATTCCTGCCAGTGTCAGTACAGGTAACACTGTATTACTGAACTCCTGTTCTCCTCTATAATAACTCACCGATTACATCAGTCTTTATTCCTGTCAGTGTCAGTACAGGTAACATTGTATTACTGAACTCCTGTTCTCCTCTATAATAACTCACCGATTACATCAGTCTTTATTCCTGCCAGTGTCAGTACAGGTACACTGTATTACTGAACTCCTGTTCTCCTCTATAATAACTCACCGATTACATCAGTCTTTATTCCTGTCAGTGTCAGTACAGGTAACACTGTATTACTGAACTCCTGTTCTCCTCTATAATAACTCACCGATTACATCAGTCTTTATTCCTGCCAGTGTCAGTACAGGTAACACTGTATTACTGAACTCCTGTTTTCTGTAATAACTCACCGATTAAATCAGTCTTTATTCCTGCCAGTGTCAGTACAGGTAACACTGTATTACTGAACTCCTGTTCTCTGTAATAACTCACCGATTACATCAGTCTTTATTCCTGCCAGTGTCAGTAGAGGTAAACTGTATTACTGAACTCCTGTTCTCCACTATAATAACTCACCGATTACGTCAGTCTTTATTCCTGCCAGTGTCAGTACAGGTAACACTGTTTTACTGAACTCCTGTTCTCCTCTATAATAACTCATCGATAACATCAGTCTGTATTCCTGCCAGTGTCAGTACAGGTAACACTGTATTACTGAACTCCTGTTCTCCTCTATAATAACTCACCGATTACATCAGCCTTTATTCCTGCCAGTGTCAGTACAGGTACACTGTATTACTGAACTCCTGTTCTCCTCTATAATAACTCACCGATAACATCAGTCCTTATTCCTGCCAGTGTCAGTACAGGTACACTGTATTACTGAACTCCTGTTGTCCTCTATAATAACTCACCGTTAACATCAGTCTTTATTCCTACCAGTGTCAGTACAGGTAACTCTGTATTACTAAACTCCTGTTCTCTGTAATAACTCAACGATTACATCAGTCCTTATTCCTGCCAGTGTCAGTACAGGTACACTGTATTACTGAACTCCTGTTCTCCTCTATAATAACTCACCGATTACATCAGTCTTTATTCCTGCCAGTGTCAGTACAGGTAACACTGTATTACTGAACTCCTGTTCTCCTCTATAATAACTCACCGATTACATCAGTCTTTATTCCTACCAGTGTCAGTACAGGTACACTGTATTACTGAACTCCTGTTGTCCTCTATAATAACTCACCGATTACATCCGTCTTTATTCCTACCAGTGTCAGTAAAGGTAACACTGCATTACTGACGTCCTGTTCTCCTCTATAATAACTCACCGATTACATCAGTCTTTATTTCTGCCAGTGTCAGTACAGGTAACACTGTATTACTGAACTCCTGTTCTCTGTAATAACTCACCGATTACATCAGTCTTTATTCCTGCCAGTGTCAGTACAGGTAACACTGTAGTAATGAACTCTTGTTCTCCTCTATAATAACTCACCGATTACATCAGTCTTTATTCCTGACAGTGTCAGTACAGGGGTACACTGTATTACTGAACTCCTGTTCTCCTCTATAATAACTCACCGATAACATCAGTCCTTATTCCTGCCAGTGTCAGTACAGGTAACACTGTATTACTAAACTCCTGTTCTCCTCTAAAATAACTCACCGATAACATCAGTCTTTATTTCTGTCAGTGTCAGTACAGATAACACTGTATTACTGAACTCCTGTTCTCCTCTATAATAACTCACCGATTACATCAGTCTTAATTTCTGCCAGTGTCAGTACAGGTAACACTGTATTACTTAACTCCTGTTCTCCTCTATAAATAACTCACCGATTACATCCGTCTTTATTCCTGCCAGTGTCAGTACAGGTACACTGTATTACTGAACTCCTGTTCTCCTCTATAATAACTCACCGATTACATCAGTCTTTATTCCTACCAGTGTCAGTACAGGTAACACTGTATCACTGTACTTCTCTTCTCCTCTATAATAACTCACCGATTACATCAGTCTTTATTCCTGCCAGTGTCAGTACAGGTAACACTGTATTACTAAACTCCTGTTCTCTGTAATAACTCACCGATTACATCAAACTTTATTCCTACCAGTGTCAGTACAGGTAACACTGTATTACTGAACTCCTGTTCTCCTCTATAATAACTCACAGATTACATCAGTCTTTATTCCTGCCAGTGTCAGTACAGGTAACACTGTAGTAATGAACTCTTGTTCTCCTCTATAATAACTCACCGATTACATCAGTCTTTATTCCTGCCAGTGTCAGTACAGGTAACACTGTATTACTGAACTCCTGTTCTCCTCTATAATAACTCACCGATTACATCAGTCTTTATTCCTGCCAGTGTCAGTACATGTACACTGTATTACTGAACTCCTGTTCTCCTCTATAATAACTCACCGATTACATCAGTCTTTATTCCTACCAGTGAGAGTACAGGTAACACTGTATTACTAAACTCCTGTTCTCTGTAATAACTCACCGATTACATCAGTCTTTATTTCTGTCAGTGTCAGTTCAGGTAACACTGTATTACTGAACTCCTGTTCTCCTCTATAATAACTCACCGATTACATCAGTCTTTATTCCTGCCAGTGTCAGTACAGGTAACACTGTATTACTGAACTCCTGTTCTCTGTAATAACTCACCGATTACATCAATCTTTATTCCTACCAGTGTCAGTACAGGTAACACTGTATTACTAAACTCCTGTTCTCTGTAATAACTCACCGATTACATCAGTCTTTATTTCTGTCAGTGTCAGTACAGGTAACACTGTATTACTGAACTCCTGTTCTCCTCTATAATAACTCACCGATTACATCAGTCTTTATTCCTGCCAGTGTCAGTACAGGTAACACTGTAGTAATGAACTCTTGTTCTCCTCTATAATAACTCACCGATTACATCAGTCTTTATTCCTGACAGTGTCAGTACAGGGGTACACTGTATTACTGAACTCCTGTTCTCCTCTATAATAACTCACCGATAACATCAGTCCTTATTCCTGCCAGTGTCAGTACAGGTAACACTGTATTACTAAACTCCTGTTCTCCTCTAAAATAACTCACCGATAACATCAGTCTTTATTTCTGTCAGTGTCAGTACAGATAACACTGTATTACTGAACTCCTGTTCTCCTCTATAATAACTCACCGATTACATCAGTCTTAATTTCTGCCAGTGTCAGTACAGGTAACACTGTATTACTTAACTCCTGTTCTCCTCTATAAATAACTCACCGATTACATCCGTCTTTATTCCTGCCAGTGTCAGTACAGGTACACTGTATTACTGAACTCCTGTTCTCCTCTATAATAACTCACCGATTACATCAGTCTTTATTCCTACCAGTGTCAGTACAGGTAACACTGTATCACTGTACTTCTCTTCTCCTCTATAATAACTCACCGATTACATCAGTCTTTATTCCTGCCAGTGTCAGTACAGGTAACACTGTATTACTAAACTCCTGTTCTCTGTAATAACTCACCGATTACATCAAACTTTATTCCTACCAGTGTCAGTACAGGTAACACTGTATTACTGAACTCCTGTTCTCCTCTATAATAACTCACAGATTACATCAGTCTTTATTCCTGCCAGTGTCAGTACAGGTAACACTGTAGTAATGAACTCTTGTTCTCCTCTATAATAACTCACCGATTACATCAGTCTTTATTCCTGCCAGTGTCAGTACAGGTAACACTGTATTACTGAACTCCTGTTCTCCTCTATAATAACTCACCGATTACATCAGTCTTTATTCCTGCCAGTGTCAGTACAGGTAACACTGTATTACTGAACTCCTGTTCTCTGTAATAACTCACCGATTACATCAATCTTTATTCCTACCAGTGTCAGTACAGGTAACACTGTATTACTAAACTCCTGTTCTCTGTAATAACTCACCGATTACATCAGTCTTTATTTCTGTCAGTGTCAGTACAGGTAACACTGTATTACTGAACTCCTGTTCTCCTCTATAATAACTCACCGATTACATCAGTCTTTATTCCTGCCAGTGTCAGTACAGGTAACACTGTATTACTGAACTCCTGTTCTCTGTAATAACTCACCGATTACATCAATCTTTATTCCTACCAGTGTCAGTACAGGTAACACTGTATTACTGAACTCCTGTTCTCCTCTATAATAACTCACCGATTACATCAGTCTTTATTCCTGCCAGTGTCAGTACAGGTAACACTGTAGTACTGAACTCCTGTTCTCCTCTACCTTTCCCCCCAATGGGATTGACGAAGACAGCCAAAGTCTTTGGTCTGTCTGTGCCTGGGGAAAGAAATGAAATAAACGTGTAATTAATGTGAACTACATTTACTTCGTGCAAACACGTTACGTTGTGATAATGGAAACCCGTGTATTAATGAAAGTTGTATTCAGCAAGAGCTAGAAATCACACCAATAATTATAGAAACACGCTCATACTATTTCAAGATCGTAGCTAGAATAGTTGTATTCACAAAATAACTAAGGGGTTCCGGGGGCATTTTCTCTTCCGGGAACATTTTGAAAACAATGGTGTTATTTGGTCAGGGCGGTAACTACCATTGAGACAACGGAGGCAACCGCCTCTTGTAGGTTTACAACCAAAAAAATGAAATCTGTATTTTCCTTTGAAAAATTCAATATATTACACAAGGAATCACCTATAATATTTAAACATGTCTTTTATACTTTACGGTAGTGTGTTATTTTTATTATGCGGATTTTTTTTCTAAAGATATTCGACATTGGTTTTTTATTATTGTTTTCCCCCGAAATGAGATATGGGTGGAAGCAGAAAGATTTATTTGGCGTTCGGTGATGGCTAAACAAGATGATGATTATGTATATGTTTGTCGAGTTTAAACAAACTCAAATTCATAAATTAAAACTTATTTTTCAGGATTCAGGTTTATTTACTTAAGATATTGGTGACCGGAAACCCAGCAAAGGATCAGCAAAGAGACGAAAACAATAAAATAACGAAATACTCCAAAACTGATTGTTTAAATTCAACATTGTTAAAATAAGGGGGAAATGTGTAATTTTACGTGATTTTTGCAAAATTTTCTTCTCACGGGGGCAGGCCCCCGATCCCCACTTCTTGGGGACCTTACTTGGCGGCCACAAGCCCCTGCATCCTCTATTTTCTTACCCTAGTTACGGCCCAGTTGTTGCATTTTGGAGAGTTCTAAGGTGGTTTATTTAGTACTGAAAATGGACAGTTTATTGATTGAAGGGATAGATTGATTTTTTTTTCTCAATATCAAGTGTACTCAGCCGTGTAGTTGCTATATCCAGCTATGCCCCTGTATTTCTTCAGTTGCCATAGAAACTGAAACACTATGACGTACCTGTATTGATCTTTGATGTAAGGAGTATTTGTAGCTCATTAAATATGCTCTCGGCTGATGCTATTTCCATGCATTCCCTGGTGAGTTTATGGTTAAGAAATGGGTGATCTTTTATAAAATGGAGATTGAACCTTTTCCCGTTTTCATCAGTTTTTTCCAAACCAATGATGTCACAATAATCGATTAACTCTACAAAATATTTTTTATTCATTTTATTATCAATATAAACGATCGCAGTTATGATAAGTATGTATTTATAACCGTTATATATTAAGGATATGTTGGCACATCAATGAACAAAATATAGTAAGCATTCTAATAAAGTATAACACATATAATATGGCTTATATACTATAAAGCTGTACATTTATTTTTCAATAATATGAACTATTTGAAGAATGTGTTCAACCCATCTTAAAGATAAGTAAGAACTTCCGAGTTCATTCTAACTTTCTTGAGAGTTCGTGTCGATGGCTTTTGTTGAGAGTTACTGTCGCTGACTTTTCTTGACAATTCGTGTATCTGGCTTTTGTCAAGAGTTCGTGTCGCTGGCTTTTGTGCAGAGTTCCTGTCGCTGACTTTTCTTGAGAATTCGTGTATCTGGCTTTTGTCGAGAGTTCCTGTCGCTGACTTTTCTTGAGAATTCGTGTATCTGGCTTTTGTCGAGAGTTCCTGTCGCTGGCTTTTGTGCAGAGTTCCTGTCGCTGACTTTTCTTGAGAATTCGTGTATCTGGCTTTTGTCGAGAGTTCCTGTCGCTGACTTTTCTTGAGAATTCGTGTATCTGGCTTTTGTCGAGAGTTCCTTTCGCTGACTTTTCTTGAGAATTCGTGTATCTGCCTTTTGTTGAGAGTTCCTGTCGCTGACTTTTCTTGAGAATTCGTGTATCTGGCTTTTGTCGAGAGTTCCTGTCGCTGACTTTTCTTGAGAATTCGTGTATCTGGCTTTTCTTGAGAATTCGTGTATCTGGCTTTTGTCGAGAGTTCCTGTCGCTGACTTTTGTTTGTGTGTTGTTTTTCTCTGTGTTTGTTATTGTGTATACTATGATTTTGTATTAGTGTTTTTGAATCAAGATTAGTTTTATTTTTCGCATCGTTATCGGATGCAACATTCCTTGCAATACATTTCTATCCGAATTATCTACAATCATTGCGGCACATGACAAACAATAATAGTGACTGTTCTTTTACCCAACTGTTTCATCTGACGTCTCTCACTTTTACCCAACTGTTTCATCTGACGTCTCTCAGTATTGCCCAACTGTTTCATCTGACGTCTCTCACTTTTACCCAACTGTTTCATCTGACGTCTCTCAGTATTGAATATTGTATAAAGTCGTGGTCTATTGGATGGCGTTTTATTTTACTTCAATGTTGGATTTTTGTTTATGATTTGAGTAGTACTTATCACGACATGGCGGCGTGTGTCATTTTGTTTGTAACTAATTTATCAATGTCCGTTCTTGAAATGATCCAGAGTTGTTTTTTTTAAATCTAGGGTGGACATTACCGTCGCTCAAATGCATATTGTTTTGTAAAGTTTTACAAAATGTAAGTGGCTTTTCTTTTTTGTTACATGTAAATAAAGCAAGGATTTTGTTTGTTTTTCATCATGTTCATGTTTTTGCATGTCATATGTGCCTTTTCTAAGTACACATGGACTTACTATTTTGACCTCTCCGTTAATATATAGAACATCTCAGTTAAAGTAGATATCTTATATAGATCGAATTTCTACTCACGAAAAGTATATGTTATACAAAGTGATATTTAATTGTAAAATTTAAATTCAACAGAAATGAAAACACAACAGAGTAGGGCCCTCGATTTAAAATCTTCACAGGTAACATACAACGTGTGCAGCTGCCTGGAACAGCGGCGGATCCAAGACTTCTCTTTAAGGGGTCGCTCTGCTGTTGCTCTGGGTGGCCGCGCCAGAAGCTGAATACATTTCTTTGAATCATATGTACTGCTTTTTAATAGGGGTCCGGGTCCCTTCTAGATCCGCCACTGTGGAATCGCTGGCGTTTAACGTCGCGAAACTTCGGATTGTAAAACGACGTTGTGTGTTTGTAATTCGTGTAAAACAAAACTTGTGCCATAGTAATGCGATAACTATCCCACGGACCGAGGAATGCACTAGTTCAATTCCAGGCATGCTGTGTATGTGGAATGTTAGAGGAAGGGGGTAGACAAGTTATAATGCTCATTAAAAACGAGAGGGCAATATATACACATTACATACATTATGTGTAGGTACAACTACTTGTATCACGTCGAGACAGTTGTGTACATTCGTATCACTACGAGACGCGCAGCGTCGAGTTGTGATGCGGAATGTATGCAACTGTCGAGACGTGATACTGGTAGTTGTACCTACACTTAAATGTATGTAATAAGTTTATCTAAAATTAAGAAGTATAAAAAGGGTCGAACAAAACTGAATGTTTAAAATTTAAAATTTAACATTCAACGAAGCATTTGTTTATAAAATATAGGCCCTAACGTCACGCGTATTATGACGTCATATCTCATTCTTAGAATGAAAGTCATTTACCGAATCATTGGTTATACCATTCATTGTGACGTCAAGAAGTAGTTCCGACAAAAGTACATCTTGTATCACATATATAGATGATACAAGGTTTTGTATCACATAGGTTGTATCAATCGCTAATTTTCCAGATTTTGACGAAATACATACTTAATTTTAGATAAATAGCTTTATTATTTCACTTCTTCAACAAATACTAATAATACTGTTGGTGTTCTATAAATCGAGTTTAGACTATAAATATGTTGAACCGTATATGTAACAGTGTCGTCTTTCCACCAGTGTATTACTTCCTTACACTAGTGTATTATTTCCTGTGGTTAAATTACACTAGTATAAAATTTCAAATGGAAAAAGTTTTGCACTAGTGTAATTTAACCTCAGGAAATAATACACAAGTGCAAGGAAGAAAAACACGCCGGAATAAAAGTACACTTACATATACTGTGGATCTCAAAGCTTACCTTAGATTTTAGTGGCTATTGTTTACCAATTTTGATAAACGTGAATGATATAGCAATAACTTACTTTCTTTTCTGTCAGCAAAATAGACGAGGCCGCTGTCTGTTAATTTAAATTCTGTCACTTCGTCACAAACCTTTACTTTGAAATCCATTGCGCCTTTGTTTACATTTAGCAAATACCAAGAACGACAACTCTCAGGTAAATATATGGACACATTTACGGACCATAAGCATTGATATAGCTATAAAATCGAACATAAATCCATGTAAATTAGTACTATACGTCTTTGTGGCGCCATCTTACAGACTTGACACAAAACTTTTGCGCACGGCATTTAAGCGAGGCTAAATAAATGTTGCGGCTGCTTCACACTCATCATAACGTTAGTATCTTAAGAGTTTATGCATTCAGAAGAAATTGTTAAAATTTGCTGACAATATTTCGGGTTTTTATATGTTGTAAAAATAAAACGATCAGATACACAAGATAAAATGGAGTGTATTGCAGAATTTATTTATTGAACAATTATTACATAATTCAGATTCAATTTAAAAATGTATCTCTTGTGTGCGTGGGGAGGGGAGGGGATTTGAGTAGCAAGGAACCCCAACAGCGCTTTTTCAATATCATATCACTACAGAAATTGTGCACTTCCAGTTCATCCTTTAAAAAAATAATCGGCGGGAGAGTTTTGATTATTTCTATTAAATTCCTGTTGGTATGAAATACTGACTATACTATAGTTGTTATGCAAAGTCTCGTGAAATTAAGTTATTGTTAATAATAAGAAGAATAAAATCGCACAAAAACGCATAGCACATTGTTGGTTTTGTTATGGACTATTGCATTTCCTTAAGAACGGATTCATTTTTTATTGTGTTCATTAGTTACTGCGCTTCATTTATTTATTTATTTATTTATTTATTCGCGCACTAACAGCATCTATTTCTTAGTGTTTGCAATGGTCATGTTGCGTTATGTTACTGAATAGAGGGGATTCATAAGATGTCCTTTTCCAATAAAAGTTTATTCCCCCGAACAGTGCACAAAACCGGCCTTAACAGTTTTCACATAAGCAAAATTTTCAACATCAATAAAATATAAAATTAATTACATTGCATTTCATGACTTTTAGATCCCTCTATGAGCGGTGTGTTGCAATATGGTGTTCCATACTACCAAAACCTTCAAAACATATGTATAACGAGTCAGTTGGCGTCATTAGTTGCAGAAAGTAACTCACAGAGCTCTTCAGTGGGTACTACAAATATTCAGTGAAAGAAAGAAAAACCATTCAATCTAAAAAAAAATGTTAGAGAACACCTTCAACAGTTAGCTGAAATTTATCTCGCTATCTTTTTTTTTCGCATCAGTTGTTTGTGATTTGCTCTTGTATTTCGTAAATGGCCGATTTCTGATTCAGATGACCCAGCAGTACAGATGAAGTTCCTTGCCTGATAAAAATTTGTTATGTCTTTTGCTCCTTCCGCTGGACTCTACCCGCGCAAAAAAAAATAAAAATAATATCACTCGTGGAAGATCACCTGGTCTTTACCAAAACGTATGTAAAACCTATTAATCTTAAGTTTTCCGCGATGTTCTCGACAGTTGATGTTGGTCTGGAAAAGCGTGTGTAGTTCCATATTGTTTATTGTCTTGATACCTTCTGCTATTCAAACACATTTTAAAATATGTTTTGCCCTTGCATTAATCATGGTCAAAATCAATTCGTTAAAATAATAAAGCATAATGTCTTTTTACTAATTATGTTTTATTTACAATACATTTTGACTGGCAAATATACAAAAGTTTTAAATTAAAAAAAAGAAATCAATGACTTAAAAGGATTTTAGTAAATTATTATTTTACATGTCAAAAAACGATAGCTCATGGTAAAATACAAAATGACGCAGATGGATAACCATCATATTGAATGACGTAAATAGATCTGTATCAACACCACCATTTCCGCCCACTGTAGGAAGAATACACAGTGTAGCATCGTGGAATTAATCTGAAATAAAACACATCGTACTTATATTATAAACAGGAATATATAACGAATATATTTTATTCTTACGACATCAAAATATTATTTCCACACCAACAAGAATTTAAATTTAAATGCATCCGTGTCACTACCACAATTCTGGCTCATAATAGGATGAATACAGTTCTTTTACCCTTTTTGTTGTGGAGAAGGTTGTTATGTTATGTGGCATGGTCATGATTGTTATGGGGTAGGGTCATGATTGTTATGGGGAAGGGTCATGGTTGTAATGGGGTAGGGTCATGATTGTTATGGGGTAGGGTCATGATTGTTATGGGGAAGGGTCATGGTTGTTATGTGGCATGGTCATGATTGTTATGGGGTAGGGTCATGATTGTTATGGGGTAGGGTCATGATTGTTATGGGGAAGGGCCATGATTGTTATGTGGCAGGGTCATGATTGTTATGGGGTAGGGTCATGATTGTTATGGGGAAGGGTCATGATTGTTATGGGGTAGGGTCATGATTGTTATAAGGTAGGGTCATGATAGATTTGAATTCAGTAAGCACTACAAGCAATGTAACATAATTTACTTTAATTTTAAGAAACGTTGTATAACAAACAATTCTGAAACTGTTATTTGTATGTCGTGATGTATATGTTTGTCGAAATGGTGATTTGTAGTCGTCCCTCGACTTTCGGCTGTTGTTGTTCGGTCGGTTTTCTCCAGACTTATTCTATGGTGCTACACGGTGTATTACATTTATTACATTGCATGTTTATGATAGGTCACATTGTCATAAAGACATAACTTGTATAATTTATTATGTAAATAAAGAAAATGTACATACTTTGGTATAAAAAAAACATTTGTATTTGAATTCACGGCAACAACAAGCCTACATACTCCAAGACTAAAAGTCCCACACCGTGGAGTGCAGTTTTGTTTTCTTTCATAAGTTATTATTCCATATTTCACATTTTTAATTACTAAAATCGACTAAACCATCGTGTGGACAATAGTACGTCATGACTCTGTAATTTACCACATTAGTACGTCAATATTTCATACTATGCCTCTGTTATTAACCTCTTCAAAAACCTTCATTGACTTTTGCTACCGGCATTTTAAATGTCGGCCATGTTTGTTTTTTTAAGGGATATTACATTGAACAGTATACTAAGGTTCGTATGCCTGTCGACGTTAAATATTAACCGGACAAAAGTGAGACTACGTGCGTCAACTGCAAAAGATCTTAACCGAAGGGTTTTGAACAGAAAAATCTGACTGCCCCTAGATTACACATCCGTTTAAAACATAGTCAAAATTTACTTTGAAAACAAATGAAGAATTTCAAAACACTATTACTGTGAAAGAATAGTTGATTTCAATTTTCACCTTTTTGGATCTACGAAAATAGCATTAGCTCGCCCATACTCGACAAGCAGTTTTCATTTGTTACACAAAAACATCACTTCTGACACGCTGACAGGTTATTACGAAGTAAAATGGCGATAATCTATGTAATTACGTGGCACAGAAATAAACATCTCAGTATTCGTTCTTGCAACAAGCAACAAAAACAAATGGCGGAAAAAAGAACAGGGATCACTAATTACATCTAGTATATCTTCTTTATTGGATCCCAAACTTTCCTTCCTTTGTAAGTAGTATCCTAGCAATAAATGTTCGTTAAAATATTTAATTATATGACTTTTCTGATTGAGCAATACTATGTTCAGTCAATAAATGAAACCATATTTTCGGACTTGATGTTTTCCATCTTGATAACAAAAATGAACGACAAGAAAAGCTGCGATTAACAATATAAAAATACATTCAATAGTTAAAACTGCAATAACAATGCACTGTAAGCACGTTCAATGTTTAATATGAAAACTACATGTGACATGTTCTTAGCCAATCAAATACTAAATAAAAATAGCTATGAGTTGTATATGTACGTACTTGACATAGACATTTGGAGTTTCTAATCTGTATACTTCTCCATCAATGTTATATAACAGGTTCAATTCCTTGTCACCAGGATTGTTGTCGTCTGTTATTTGTAGGTTAAACCCTATTACCTGACTATGCTTCAGGAAATCTCTCGCATCATGGATCTGGAAAAAGGTGCAAAATTTTTCTTATAGTGTCAAATTACACTGCACTAATTCGGTTGAAAACATTTTTTCACTTGATGTTTTTATATTTTATATTGTGTGTAGACGTGTAAAAGCATAGAAAAAAGTCTACAGGTTTGTAGTTAGGTGTTTTGAAGGGACGCAGTAACCATACTATTTTGCAACAAAAATAGAGAATTGCAAAGTTAATCAACGACATTCTTGTCAACACCGATCGGGCACTAACAGTCCACCAGCATCGACCCAGTGGTTCCTAGAATGTAACTTCTAACTTGTGTGACACTATACACTATATTTCTACATTAACTGGAATTCGTTTCAGTGTCTTTTATATTATATATGACTAGAAAATTTAAATGATCTATGTTACATCTTACATGTTCTTTTGTTAACCGGAAAAGGTTGTAAAAGTGTTTCATCAAGCACCATCGACTGCACGTTTTGTAGTCAAACAGATTAAACGTATCTTGGAATTCATGTTGGTTTACGAGAAGAAAGTCGTCAAAGTCCAAGTTATAAGCCAAAGCTAACAAATTTGTTATTGTTTTCTTCTGTATTACTAAAATATTATAACACATATAAAATGAAAATTAACCTGCTGCAAAAATAGGCATTCAGTGTATATGTTACTTACTGGCTTGCAAAAGTTAAACTTGGAATTATGATATTAAGTTTTAATCATTTGCACCACAGGCTTCAGCTAATCAAATTTAACATTTTACAGACTAGCAATTAAATTTACCGAATTGACTCTTCCATGAGTGCTACATGACTTTTAAATCAATAACAGACTAATGTTTATATTGTATAAAACAGCGTGTAGATGTATTAATCTAAATTTGCTGACATGGAATTGTGTTTTATTCAGATAAACAATACCTTTCAGACTAATCTGTTCATCTTCTGAAAGATCGGCTGGTTCATTACCTCGTCTACAAAACATTTACTTCGTCAGTAATTGACAGTAAAGCAGAAAAGCAATTACAGGTAACAAATTATTTTTTATGATTTAAATTAAAAATGCAACAGAGGCCAAAATTTGATTTTAAAACTATATAAATTTACGGAATATCTTCAATTCATACAACTAATATTTAAGACCCTTTTTTACGTTAAATGACATAAAATTAAAACAACTTACAAATATTCATATGTAATCTGGACATCAATTTCCCTGTATGGTCGTATCAACATATACCACAAAGGAACAACTGCAATCAATAATACATGGAATAATACGCATCATCAGTATGGTCAGGTTTGTAAGTAGTAATAATCTTATTTTCGTTTATGTCTTTAGTCATTTTCGATTGGTCAAAAGGACTTACACCAGTAGTGCACAGATACGTTCATACTTTCATGAACGATTGTTCGGAACTATTTTTTTTTTGTTGCCAAAAGAAAACAAATATGGCGGCCATGTGTCGTGTATGCCTCAGACAGTAAACTTAGCCTGTACAGTAAAAATATATTAAAAGAAATATCGCTTAAACAGAAAGTTACTTAGTTGAAGCAGCTGCATATTATTATTAAACTCGACTCCAATCTTAATTGACAAGGATTGCCAGTTTTCCTACCGCAGGTCGGGGGTTTTCTCCGGGTACTCCGACTTCCTCCCCCAATAAAAACTGGACGCCATGATATAGCTGAAAAATTGCTGAAAGTGGCGTTAAACCCCATCAAACAAACAAACAATATTATTATTAAAGGAATTATTTGTTTAGAGAAATACATTACAGGTATTTTCACACAACTCTTCGCTTTGGATTCATGTTTACATTTCAAAGTGAAGGGAAATCGCCGAGTGCGGACGAAATGTGAGTGGGTAGGTATATATAAACAATGCCTGTAAATTTCTGTCAATTAACTTCCAGTAAACAAACCATTTCAAGAACACACAATATCCATTAAAATATCTTCTATTTCTGCAGCCAAAACAAATAAAAAAATGAGAATGTTGCACGGCTTTTCCACCAACTCCAATGTTCAGCATCGCTTTTTTCTATTTTCACTGGGAAATCTATCTAACAATGACAACTTGTTTTTTCTTGTTCGTATTAAAAAAAGAACGTCTAGCTGGGTTTAAGTTCCATTTGAAAAGCTATAACGTTACATATAAACAATGAGTAAAATTAGTATGCGGAATCCACGAAAATATTTTTTGTTGTTCTTTCTTCCTTTGTTTAAGTCATAATCTCGGCCTATCGTTAAATATATGTTTTCAATGATAGCCATTCCCTCCGAACACGATGGCGTCTTCGTTTTTAGTTCGTTGTTTATATTCCTGTACGCGTCGCATAGGTATTATGGAATTTTATGTGAAGACAGTCTCGAAATAAAACAATTTAAAAAGAATTATAATGATAAAACGCATATTTATAGTAATACATCGATGTATGAACGAGGTCGTCTAACTCGGAAACGTCGGCGGTTTATTTGATTTCAGGGTGTGTCGACCTCGTTCATACATCAATGAATTACCAAAAATCGTTTAATGCTATAATGAACGATGAATAGGATTAATGTCAGTGTGAACGCGTTTTTCAAAACAAATACCTAGTATACTGTTTGCTAGATTAAATAATTGTATGTTATTTCCACTCTTTTATAAGAAAACAAGTTCTGCAAACATTAATGGCTTACGAATTCCGGCCATCGATAAATAATCAACTGTTAAGGAAGTTAAGAAAACATAGTCATTAGCAGACAGTTAAAAGTGTGGAGACTTCTACTATCACATGTTTTCGACCTGTAATTGGGAATCGAACTGTTTTAAACGGAAAGTGGCATTGATTTGTGTATATTTATCATAAAATGTATCATAAAACTTAAACGAAAAAACACGGAAAAACAAATCACTCCGCTTAGGAGAAAAATTTTAATTCTTTTCCTGCTTACTGACAAGGTTCACATCAACTATCTTACCACGTATGATGCATCAAGAGATGCTTAGCACAGTGCATGCTTCAATTGCTGCTTCTGACCTATATTTTGCGGTTGCCTGAGTTGGCTATCTAAACATTGTGTACTTAAAGTGATGTAAATAATAACAATACATATTGCCATTTAACATTGAAAAACAGTACGTATTTTTGTCCACAAAGAAAAATAAAGCTTAGAGACGGCTAGCTTTTTAGGAAAGCTAATACTTGTAGATTTATAACTTACAAACAAATCTGAGTTGCCTTAACCATCTGTACTCATCCACGTGGTAGGTAGTTTCCGACAGTAATCCATAGGTGACACACACTACGCAATAACCAAGTAGTTTATCATTATTGTAATTACCAAGAAGGTGCATTTTATTTTTTCTTCCTAAAATAACACCAGTCACAGTTTTTGTTATAATCTAAACAATTAGACAAATTTTAATTAATTTTAATTTACACATATTTGATAATATTTCAGAATTTAATATTTATTATTCAAAATGTTTTACTATAGATACCATTTCCTTGTTGAAAAATATTTTATCTCGTGTGGAAATATCTAAGCTTAAGTTTACTGAGAAAGATATTAGTGTTCTAAAACTTGTATAAGTATTACACCCAAAACTGAAACTCGAAGAAAATAATATATCATTATAGCGTATTTTTTTTCTCTTAGAATGTTTCGTTAAGGGTATTTTCAAAATACAACACATTAATTTTGTCTCTAACTTGATCTTAAAAATAATTTAAAAAAAAACAAATTTTCAACATGTAATTTAAATTTAATTAACTTAAAAGTCTTCAATCTGCCTTTCTCAACAATTTTATGTCCACACAGGCACACATACCTTTGATAATGTGTAGAGTTGATGTAAGAATATCTTTACATCCATGTATAACGTTAGCTAGACCATTTATGGTACCTGTGAATTATAACAGGTAATACGAGTTGATTAGAAAATATTCACCCATATAACATAATACATTCCGCATTAACTCAGCTTTGCCGACAATACACAAGCATATAACAATGTTATACCCAACCCTTCCTAGTACAATATGCCCATTGCAGTGTCTTCTGTACATCGTATAGTAATTTGGATGGAAGTTCTTTTAACTAGAATATTCATGTATAAAAATGTTTTCTACCTGTTCAAACCGACTTTTTGGTCAGAACCGACTAAATGGTGTAAATGTCAATATTTTAAGTTTTACTGTAAAATATTATCAAAAACGTACATTAAATTGAATGATAACAATATCAACAATCTTATTTGCAACAAAATAAATGAACACCCCCCCCCCCTAGTTTAATACTTCACTGTTCTGTAAATATGGCAATGCAAATGACACTTTACTTATCATCAACAGTAAATGGTGTGTGATAAAATGATTAATAAGTCAATAATTAATCTCATTTAAGTATATAATATACCGATACGTCATTAAAGGAACAAAATGCAGGTACGAAATAATCTACATGTAATAGAAAACTCACTTAACAAGTCAAAATATATATCCAGCAAAAAAAAACACAATGCAGTGATCTCAGCTGTTCCGGGACGGCGACCATATCTTGTGACACCCGCCTTGTTACTTATAATTCCAAATCCATGTAAGGCAATTTAAGCAACAGTGAACTACAGTTACACTTGCTCAAGTTTGTTTGTGGTTTTATATGTCACTTTCAGCCATGTGATGACGTTCAGTTTTTATTGCTTTTAAGTCGAACGCACCGGAAGGACGTGGTCAAATTTTCTCCATCAAACTAAATTGAGTTTAAATCAGTTGAGGACGACCTATACTTATTTTCTTTGTTGGATTTAAGTGAAAAATCGTCGGTATCATCAGGTCATTCTTTTGGATAAAGTAAATTGTCATTAAACAACGAATGACTGCTGAATTATAATAATACATGGAACGTTCTAAATATTGAACTTACTAAAATCGACCGTCCTGAATACTGACCTGCGTTCGAAAATATAAATATACCTGTAACAACTCCTTTAAAGCTGAACCAGAGAAATTGTTTTATTCCTAATATATAAACTCATGATGTTTTAGCACAATGAATATTAAGACCCAACTGCAGATTTTATACCTTTTAACGATCTTATCATTATCAACAAACATATATGTACCCAAGGAGAAAGATTTACTGAAACGATGGGAACCAAACATCCCCGATTTCAGTTTACAACCACAAACAAACACTTGGAGACAATCAGAACATTACAATGTGAACCTGGCAAAAGATTTAGATCTTGGAAATCATATCATGCTGTTGTATAACATTCGATACAGAAAACCGCAATCGTGGTTTAAACATATAAACTTATCCAAACGATGCCATTGGATAGCTATTTTACTAATTTTGAGTGGTGACATTTCTCTGAATCCTGGACCAATAAAAAATCCATGTGGGAAATGTGCCAAGCCTATTGCAAAACACCATCGTGCAATATACTGCGAAACGTGCTATTACTGGTGGCACATGAAATGCGCAAATTAGGCTGTATAGAAGATCCGTGGATTTGTGTTAAATGTAACAATTTCCATTTTAGTAACTCATTTTTTCTCCTGCGATGGTGATTCGCTAACAACGAATGATAGCTTCTTGAACTCCTCATCGAGTATGTCTTCTGAAAATCAAAAACTGTTCCAGGATCTTAGAGAGACAAGACGTCTACATTCAAAAAACTTTATTGTGGCGTACATTAACATAAACAGTCTTCGATATAAGTTTGTCGAAATTAAGGAACTGCTGACAGATAATATTGTTGATTTCCTTGTGATCGCCGAGACCAAACTTAATAATACCATCCGAGATAGCTTATTCCAAGTTGAGGGCTACAATCTTCAAAGACGAGATAGAGACCAGCATGGTGGTGGACTTCTTACACTTATCAAATCAGACTTTCCATCAATCGCTAGAATCTGACAATCTTGAAAATATCTGTTATGAACTATACATAAATGAACAAAAATGGCTGATTATAGGAGCATATAAACCTCCATCCATGAAAAATAATGACTTTATGTAACAATTTACTAAATCTTTAGACAAATGTTTTGCTGCATATGAAAATATAATTGTTCTTGGTGATCTAAATTTTGACATGCTGTGTTCTGAAAAATGTCAAATTCTAAATGATGTATGTGATATCTTCAACTTATCACAGCTAGTTAAAGATCCAACTTGCTTTAAAAAGGGGTGTAACCCATCCCTTGTTGATGTAATTTTAACAAACAAAAAGAATATGTGTTTTAAAACAACAAATAGTCCAACAGGTATTAGCGATTGTCACAATATTATAGCTACTGTCATAAAAGGTAATGTTACAGTCCAAGATCGTAAACTTGTAACATACAGAAGTTATAAGACATTTGATATTGTAAACTTTTCTAATGATGTACAAGGTATAACCATAGCTGAAAACTGTACAAATGTTAACAATGTATATGATGCTTATGAAAAAGATTTTATTAGTATTTTAGACAAGCATGCGCCAATTAAATCTAGATGTCAAAGGCGGAAACCTCTTCCATGTATGAATAAAGAACTTAGAGGGGCCATATATCGCAAACAGATGCTCTATACCAAATATACTGAAAACCGGAGTGACAAAAATTGGGAAAATTTTCGGAAACAAAGAAATTTGGTCACTAAAATAAAACGTAAATCCGTGAAAGTATATTTTATTGAACGTTGCTCCGGGGGATCAAAATCTTGTGATTTTTGGAAGACAGTTAAACCTTTCTTTTCTAATAAGGGTAACTGTGGAGAACAGAAAATTGTATTAAATGAAAATGACAGAATTGTAAATGATCCAAAAGAAGTGTCAAATCATTTTAATAACTTTTTCTCCACAGTAGCAGATAAAATAGGAGCAGATGTGATATATGAACCCTCAACTCATCCAAGTATTATCAATATTCTAAAGATCAGAGACCAAAGCATAGATTTTTATTTTAAGAATGTTCAAAATGATGTTGTAGACAAAATTATAAAGAAGATTAATGTAAAGAATGCCACCGGAGCCGATGGTATTCCAGCCAAAGTAGTTAAAAATTGTAAATCATATATAATACCTCACATTACCAAACTTGTCAATTGAAAATAACTGTTTTCCAGATAAGCTTAAGCTAGCCCAAGTCACTCCTATATATAAAAAGAGTGACCCCTTACAAAAAACAAATTACCGACCAGTGAGTGTTTTGCCAATTTTTTCTAAAATTTTAGAAAAAGTGCTTGAAATCCAACTTTCAGATTATTTTGACAAATTATTTAACCCTTTTTTATGTGCTTTCAGACGTGGTCACGGATGTCAGACCACGCTACTCAGACTATTAGAAGACTGGCGAGAGGCACTTGATAAAAATCAGTATATAGCGGCAGTCCTTATGGATCTGTCAAAGGCTTTTGACTGCCTCCCCATAACATCTTGCTAGATAAATTATATGCATATGGGGTATCTTCAGGCTCAGTTGCTCTTTTGAAATCTTATTTAACAAACCGCAAGCAACAAATAAAAGTCAATAGTATTCTGAGTGGCTGGGCTGACATCCAAAAAGGTGTTCCACAAGGCTCCATACTTGGTCCTTTGTTATTCAATGTATTTATAAATGACATTTTTCTGTTTGTTAAAAATGGTAGCCTCTATAATTATGCTAATGATAATACCCTGTCTTTTTGCAGTCCTGATTATGATTTGCTTATTTCAACTTTGGAATCTGAGTCTAAAATACTTATTGACTGGTTTCGATTTAACAAGATGCAAGCAAATACTGATAAATTTCAAGTTTTGGCAGTCGGCAAAAAGACATACGATAAAAATCTCTCCTTGCATATCCAAGATTCGGATCTTACTTGTGAAAATACTGTGAAATTATTAGGAATTGAAATTAATTATCAGCTAAATTTTGATGCCCATATCAGTCAATCTGCAGGAAAGCCTCACAACAACTAAATGTTTTAAAACGTTTGGGTTCTCTTTTGGACAGACTTAGTAAGCTTACTATCTTTCACACTTTTATTCTAAGTAACTTTAATTTTTGCCTTTTGGCGTGGCACTTTTGTACGGAAAAAAATTCAAAAAAACTGGAAAAAGTGCAGGAAAGAGCACTTCGTTTTGTTTTTGATGATTACCATAGTACTTATGATACCCTTCTTCAAAAAGCTAAGGTGCCTTCCCTGCAGATTAGACGGGTACGGACTATGGCTATTGAAACTTTCAAAATTGTGAACAAGATTGCTCCTGTGTGACTTCAAAATTTAGTTAATGAAAAAAACTCTAAATATTCTTTTAGATATGCAAACGTTCTTGAAGTGCCTCATGTTAAAACAACCACGTATGGGAAAAAATCTTTTAAATTTGCTGCTACTTTATGGAACAGCTTTCCAAATCATTTTAGAACTGAAAATAGTTTCTCGCATTTTAAAAGTCTAATTCAGTCCTGGAATGGTGTTGTTTGTCGGTGTGCTGCTTGCAGACAAAATTGATAATACTACTAAATCCGATTGGAGTTCACTGATGCCAAATGATTGTAATAGATTTTTAATTATTTTAAATTTTAGTTCATTATAATTTTTTCTGTTCTGGCAGATTTTTATTGTCTCGTAAATTATTAGGTACTTATTTCAAATTTTTAACTGTCCTTTTAAAAGCTTGTGGGTTTTTCTGCAATTTTTCTCAGGCACTATAACAATCATGTCTCTTGCATGCTGTTTTTACTATTTGTTTGCTTTTATTGTTGATGTATCTGTTTTATATATTCGGTTAAAAGCTCCTCAGAGCTTGTGTTGTATTGTTCTTATCATGTCGAATCAAAATAAAGTTTTACTTACTTTACTTACTTACTTACTTACTATTGGAGAAGACAGCCGGCGTACCTAGTAAAAACCCTCTACCTTCGACATGAAAACCGGTTATCCTTTTCAATTAAGTTTGGAGTCGAAGACACCCATGCCAGCTGTCAGGCTTGAACTGACAACTTCAGTGTTGACAAGCCACGTTGTCAAAAAGATTACTAACAACTGTCACCACATGGCCACCGAACCCCACCTTCACAAGGAGGCACCTGTACCACCATTATTATTGGATCCCACTTCCGTGAATCGTAAAGTGAGACTGTATTGAAGGACCAATCTTATATAACCATTTCTGCCTTTTTGAATTTTTAAAAAAATTTGTAATCGAATTGATTTCACCAAAGAGACCAATGTTATATATACCTTGATTATTTATACATTTTAATCTTCTTATATTTCTACCTTATTTAAAGGTTTTACCTGTAGGTATGAGAGCAACAGGAAAATCTGTGGTCTGAAGTTTTACATTGGGATCATTGATGTTCACTCCAGCCTCGTCTTGGGTTCTTCTCATTAAAACGTTGACGATTTCTGATATAGTGCCGTCTCCTCCCATAATTACAAGCCTTTAAGAAATATAATTCTAAAACTTTTCGTTGTTTAAAAGGTGTCCTATTATTATCTATATTCTTAAAATTATTTTTAATATACTTTGTACAAAAGCAGATCTTCTCGTCTTGTATGGCGATACAACTTCCTTCTGATTTTTTAATATCAAAATAAAACAAAGCACATGCTTATATAGCCCGTAAATATTTCTTTTAATTCCCATGTTAAACTTTCAGAAAAAATTACAAATAACAAGAAGTATGCATTAGAGGGCATCAAAACCATTGTTAAACAAAATAGAATACAACATAGAATAATATAAAGGGCGAACACGTGGTAAAATCAGCATCGTGCCCTAATGAATTATTTGTTAATTATTTATCATATTAGTAATGATCCAGTAAGAAGCAGGGAAAGATTTCACGACAAACTTAACAAATCAATGGTAATTTAAGACAATTAACTGAATTTTAAACAATGTGAAGTATTAAATATTAAAAACTACTCGGAAAATAAGAAGATTAGCCAACATAAATGTGACCCTGTCACAATAAAACCAGTTTATGATGGCAAAGATAAACGATACCTAGGGGCAAAGGTCAAGAAAATCACTGTGGGCATGACGGTCATGTCACATAAAGAACGCTTGATATTAATTCTTCGTTCGGAGGTGTTCGTGTTACTTAAGTGTTTGTTGTATGTTTCGAGTGCTTATTACTTGTTCGTTCTGTTTGTGCGTTTCTGTTATCCATGGATGTTTGTTGTATGTTTTTAGTGTTGGTTTCTTGTTCCGTTTGTGTGTTTCTGTTAGCCATGACTGTTTGTTGTATGTTTTTAGTGTTGGTTTCTTGTTCCGTTTGTATGTTTCTGTTAGCCATGACTGTTTGTTGTATGTTTTTAGTGTTGGTTTCTTGTTCCGTTTGTATGTTTCTGTTAGCCGTGGCTGTTTGTTGTGTGTTTTGAGTGTTTGTTGCTTGTCCTGTTTGTGAGTCTTCAGGTAATTAAGCGTTAACCTTACCCATCAACACTTTTCACATCAAAGGCATTAGCAAACTCCTTTACACATCCGGGCTTCTTTGACACTAAAGAGACATCAACAAGCTAATGATATTAACAATATTATATTATAACATTTACAACAGTAGTTAATGACATTTAAAACCAAGTTAAGGAATGTAATAAAAAAATACCGTATACCAAGAAAACTGTAAGACGTACTTAGAATGATATTGACCCTATAGAGAACATTGTTTAAGGACAATACCGAACACCTTAGTTGTGTTAATATAACATTCAGTTCTCTCGAAACATTAACAACAATTGTCTTTGACAACGATAGTCTTTCAGAACGTTTTATCCCTTTTTGAATTAATAAGAACTTTCGATTTTTAATACTGGTTTAAATCGTTTCAATGTCTAGTGATTAAAAAGAAAACAAGTTCGCCTCAAAGATCATCTAAAAAAGGAACAATAAAACCTCGATATTTCTTAGAGGACACCCAGTAGTTGATACATAGATGAGGTCAACGTCAAATGATTTATTTCATGTCAGAATGTGTAATGTCATTTATTACAAAGACCTTTTAACAAATGTATATAAGCATATAAAATGTAAAATTTTGTGTTGTTATTCTTTTAAGTTTTGTAAAATAGTGATTTTTCCACAAGCACGATTCAATCAGTAGTAAAGATTTATTGTCTGTATATGTAATCTTTGTCTACAATTAACTCACCGATTACATCAGTCTTTATTCCTGCCAGTGTCAGTACAGGTAACACTGTATTACTGAACTCCTGTTCTCCTCTGCCTTTCCCACCAATCGGATTGACGAAGACTGCCAGAGTCTTTGGTCGGTCTGTTCCTAACAAAACAAAGACGTAGCGGAAGTTAAATTTAAAGATATGTGCTCATGTCTTGATTTTTCTTTATTAAAATTTCGAGGAAAACAAGTCCGCAAAAAGAGAAGCGCAATTTGTACCAGTTGTAATGCCGATAGTCTGCTGAAAAGTCTGTCCTCGAAAAACTTTTCTTAATTAAAAAATCTAACAGTCGACAATTTTCGTCTTTATCATTTGTATCATTGGTGAAAACGTAAGTTCTGTCATGACAAATCACCAGACACTATATAGTCTCTTTGCATTTTTCCTAAAATTCTGCTTTTTAAAAGATTTTTACCCCCGATTTTCAGCTGCATATGATGGATGTTAGCATAATGTAGACAAATTTAAGGTTTAACAGAATGTGTCATGGAAAAGCAGATATCCACTAGGTCTTTTAATCTTAAGCATTTAAATATAGATTCATGGAATAACAGGTCTCACTGTAAGAAAATAGCAAGGAAAACCGACCGAACAACATTAGCCAAAAGCCAAGGGACAGTTACAAATATAGATATAGACAAACACAACATTAATACCAAAAACATAAAACCCAATCAAAACCATGGGTGCACTCAGGTGCTCCGGACGAGTAAGCAGTGCCTGCCTCTAATTAGACATCCGTCGAGTTACTCACTGTAATGTCCAGGGAAAAGTCAAATCCAGGAATAGGAAACGCTAAAATGTCAGATCGTATTAGAGACACTGATTTCCCATAACGATCAATTAAGTCATGGTGACGACCATAGAACTTCTTGAGAGATAACATCAACCTAGGTACAACAAACCCTTGTTTGAGTAGTTTAGCAGTCAACAGCAGTGATCGGTCTAGAAAATCGGAATACCGATCGCAGGATCTAGAAAAACGTATAAGTTGTGAAATGTACACACCATACGCTGGAGCTGCTGGAATGTTGCTGTCGATGAACGGAAAGTTGACAATTGGAAAGTTTAAGTCATCACGTTTGTCGTAGAGTCTATTTCTAGAAGTAATTAAGCCTATTGTAGAGTTAAAATGTGTGTCAAGAGTCTAGAAATGAGATTTTGTAGAACACCTGGCAGAGCTTGCCATGTAACACTGTATGTATTGATTTAAAGTACATAGATGGAATATCGATGTCATCGTTTGATATTACAAATTGATATTGAATGTTTTCTATTTATACATGTTCTATTGATCGCCAGTATGATTTAGTTGTGAATTCGAGCTTCGGCCATTCTGAATGTACTAGGATATTTTAGTATTTCTGCCGAATGTCAGGGATTTTCATCCAATAAAATCTGTCTGTCATGATTTAGCAGAAAAATTGCTGAAAGTGCGTAAAACCCCATTAAAACATAACATAAAATTACGGCTAAAACAAAACAATATATGGTTTGACACACATGTAGTTCGGTTGTCATTAGACTTTGTACCTGAATTAATCTTTGATGTAAGAAGAGTTTGCAGCGGAGTAAATATGCTCTCGTCAGACACAATGTCGACAAATTCCCTGGTGAGTTTATTGTTAGGATTATCTTGTATGTAATGGAGGCGGCATCTTCTTCCGTTCTCATCAATTTTCTCCAATCCAATTACATCAGCATAATCGTGTTTCTCTGTAAGATAACCAAACGACTGATACAAAAACAGACTGAGACAAAGACACACGATATATAGAACCAAAAAGAACCACACATCTGTAACCGGAACTCAATTAAAAACATGGGCAGACTCGGAACAATTTAGAAATAAATGAAAACCATGTGAACAATTGGGAACAAATTGCGAGAGGAACTGGGATCGATGCCCGGGTTCTCCACCATGTGAACAATGGGGAACACATTGTTCATAGTTAAAGTGGGCGTTTAACTTTATGTAATTAAATAATCCGATGTACAAACTACGTTTATTAAATTCATTAACTACACATCAAACAATTTATATAACTAAGGTAGTGTACACTCGATGTAACATGTACTTAAATAGCTCTAACTTTCTCACTTTCTTCAAGCACACAAATCCACCTATTTTAACTAAAAACTCCTCCCAAATCATCATTAAAAGTAAAAAATTCTGAAATTACCAATAGCTATCTCTCTAAAAAGAACCTTAAGACTGGACTACAAACATATTTTTATGTCAAACAATGTTTATCATGAAATCTAAATGAACTTTACAGTTACTCTGGTCAGCAGTTATCAAAATAGCAATAAAAATTAGAGACGTGATTATTTGTTTCTAACTCTATGATGTTCCTTACAATTCCCAGATGGTCATGAGAAAGATCTATACGTGTGGAACTGACCAGTCTAGACTAATAAATTTAGTTATAATTTTCTGACCCATAATCATTATCAAATATAACAACCGGTATCACTATACTCCTCCATTGTAAATCGAAATATTCATAATCATTAACTTTTTCATTGTCTTTAAATTAGTTTCTTGAAAGCGATAAAGGAAAAATATACAACTCCATAGAATTTATCATGATCGCAAATCAGTGTTAATTCTTATTAATACCAGGCCTTAAAAATATAGTATATTAATGCTATATTAATTTAAATCTAACTATGGGTCTCAAAGCTTACCTTAGACAGACAGCTCTTTGTACAGATTTTGATTGACGTGAAATGTATCACATAACTTACTTTCTGTTTCTTCTGTAAAGTAGACGAGGCCATTATCTGTTAGTTTTAATTCTGCCCATCTGTCACTGATCTTTACTTTAAATTTCATTCTACCATTGTCTACATTAACAAAATGCCAAGAACGACAACTCACGAAAAATGTACGGAAACATTTTGGGACATAATTGAAGTGATACGTCTTGAAAAACGCGACATATATTTAAACTTTGTCTTTTAAATTTTATGATGCTGTAATAAATTGCCAATTTTTAAATTAATATGGAAACTAGCTGGAGGCTATGGTACATGTTTTTTAATGCCTCATGAAAAACACAATTTGAGCAAACAAACAAGGCGCTTACTTGTACTACAAACTTTTGGATTATTTCGGTTTACAGAAAAATGTGGTGTACAGAAAACTAGTGAGTTTCCGCTTAACACACATAAATTGTTAATTAAACAGAATTTATATTTCTTACATGACCATTATGAGAAGTCATATTAACATATGTCTCGAAATAAATGAAATGTATGAAATAAATATAAACAATATAAATAGTTACTATGTTGTCAATTCATGTGCACTTAGTACACGATTGCATGTATATATGTGTGTCACCTCACTGGTTCGATTGTTCCAACACTAATGCGTCATGGAGTATAAGAATTGGGTATACATTCCATCATGTTGCATCTTCAGAAGACAATAAAGGCATACACATCATGATGCTTACATTTTTATACTAACCATGGCAAGCATTAACAGTAAAAGTATAGCGTACCTTGGCCGAGGTTTTTTGAATGACAAATAAAAACTGCTTCGTGCGTATGGTCCAGCTTATAGTCCTTTTGTAGATCCAAAAAGGTGCAAATTGAAATCAACAACTTTCCACATTTAATCAGCGTTCTGAAATGCGGCGGTTTTGTCATTTTGATAAGGCGATTTTCCCTATCAAAATTTTGACATAAATAAGAACGGAATTGTAAACGGGGAGCAGGCGTTTGTTGTCTGCTCGATACCTTTCGGTAATGTCGTTTGCTGTTGATCCGGAAAAAGTCTAGCGGTTCGTAAGAATACCATCTAACGTCACGAAAGCAGACGAACTTTTGTAACCAACGTAAGGCCCCTTTGGAAACAAAAATGGCTAACTTACAATGTAAAATTCCCGTAGCAAAAGTCAAGGACGATTTATGACATGTAAACAACAGAGAAGGAGTATAAAATGTGGACATGTTGTCGTGGATAAATTTTTTCTACTGGATTTTCGTAATAAAAAAGTACACAGGAATAAGAAAAAAATGCCAGAAAAACGCGCTCCACGGGGGCGACTTTTAGTAAAGTTAACATACAGGCTCCATTTCAAAACTGATATTATCTGTTAACATGTCTTATCTATGAAGCTGACAGGGAGTTTATAGGTTCCTTGGTGAAAACTGATTTATGTGTTATTATTACTATTCGTTGCTATTGTATCTTTTTAAATACTAGTATCAAAAAAAACTTTAAAGTGCAAGTTCCGTTGCCCTTTCCAACCTTCCATTTTCATGAATCAAAACTGCACCCTAAGTCTAGATCAATACATCATGAAACCGCGTTTAATATCTTTTGACGTAAGGAAGAATACCTTGTAAAGCGAGGAACACAGGATTATGACGTAAAAGATCATACGAACATGGGCTTGTGACATAAGCAAAACTCGCTTTTAATATAAGGAACACTCGCTTATCACATAAGAATCACTCGCTTGATATTTAAAAACACTTGTTTTGACTTAATTAACACTAGATTGTGACGTAAGGAACACTCGCTTGTGGCGTAAGGAAAATCGCGGCTTGTGATGTTAGGAACCCTCGACTGTAAAATTTGCTAAGGAACAATTTAAATTAGATACTTAGTTAAGGTTTTTTAAAGAGAAAAATTAAAACTCTCGCGAGGTATAAAAAGAGTCTATATAGCAGCATAAAATGGCCACTAGACAGTCTTCAGGTTTATATTATTTACAAATAGGTCAAAATCTGAAAAAACACAGTCGCGTCGCTGTCACGGTATTAGTACATCTTGGTATCAGTTTGTTCGCATATAGGATGATTTTCAAACGTCAAATCACAGATAAGGAAAAATTAACTTGCTGATTATTTCTAAACGAATTGCATTTTGGTCTATCTTCTATTTTAAACGGGATGGATAAACAAAGTGAAAACTGCTATACAACATAGATTAATGGTCACTTATAAATTTATGTCTTAGTATGCATTCAAATGTAGAATTATTTTAAACTAGTAATGATTGTGTTGGGATGCCAACACCGAAGGTCTCCCAAACGAACACCATTGCCACTTTAATCTTCAGCATGTTAAAAATCCCCTCAAATTCAAATTTTTACCAAGATAATGCAATGTTCTATATTATGACCCCTGACCCTCGTTTCCATGGAAACGGCTGCCATTTTGAAATTTTCAAAAGTTGATTGCAAAACCTCAGGTCCCCCTTAACATGTTCCCAAAGTTTGATCTTGATTGGTTATTGCATCGCAGAGAAATTGTGCGGACAAGATTACTCGGAGAAAAAAAGAAAAAAGAGGAAGAATAATAATAAGAAACCGGACAAAACTATACGTCTCCCAAAAATTCGTTAGAGAGACATAATAAAAAGACATAATCTAGTTATAGAGGTAGTTAGTAAATGATTAATATTTGCATCAACCGAAAATAGCAAGAAACTGTACATAATCTAGATAAGATATTCATAAATAAAGACCCAGTTAAGTATACATATTGCATAGTAATGTAGTACATTTTTCTCGATCCTGGCAACTAATTTTTTTACATTATGCGACTGTTGCAAGTTATTTAAATAAATGATTAAATTATACAACCACAGTCATGATAAATATAGTTCATGCATTTTATTTTCTGTAATCCATGAAGCCGTCAATCCATAATAGCATTTTACATTCGTTGATAGAGAGGATCCCATCCTGATATCAAATGGGGATTATTTTACACGTCTTGTTTATCTGCAGTATTATTAGAAATGGAGCAGGTAGGCAAAAAATTAAGATTAAATTAAATCCAAACGTCTTCCCTTTTTAATAAGTATATATAGCGCGGCACCAGAAAAGATGTAGCAATTAACATATAGTAGCGCATCAAAATAAGGAAACCATGTCATGCACCACGATTAGGTAAGGATGGTATGCGTCAAGATCAGGTAAACTTGACATGGATCAAGATCAGTTTAAAATGGCATGCACCAAAATCTGGTTAACATGGCATGGGCTAAGATTAGGTAAACATAGCATGCACCAAGATCGGAAAAACACGGCATGGACCAATTTCAGGTAAACATGGCACGGACCAAGATCAGGTAAAACATGGCATGGACCAAGATCAGATAAACACGGCATGCACCAAGATCGGGTAAACATGGCATGCTCCAAGATCACGTAAACATAGCATGCACCAAGATCAGGTAGACATGGCATGCACTACGATCAGATAACATAACATAGACCAAAATCACGTAAACATTACATGGACCAAGATCAGGTAAACATGGCATGGACCAAGATCAGATAAACCTGGCATGGACCAAGATCAGATCAACACGGCATGCACAAAATCACGTAAACATAGCATGCACCAAGATCGGGTAATCATGGCATGGACCAAGATCAGGTAAACATGGCATGAATAAAGATCAGGTAAACATGGCATGGGCCAAGATCAGGTATGCAATGCATGCATCACGATCAGGTAAACATGGCATGGACCAAGATTAGGTAAACATGGCGTGCAACACGATCAGGTAAACATGGCATGGACCAAGATCAGGTAAAAATTAGATGCACCAAGGTCTTAATATCATGCCAAAGACAAAATCAGGTCAACATGCCTTGGACCAAGATCAGGTAAATATGGCATGCACAACGATCATGTAATCATGGCATGCACCACGATCAGGTAACCATGGCATGCACCAAGATAAGGTAAACATGGCATGCACCAAGATCAGGTAACATGGCATGCACCAAAATCAGGTAGACATGACATGCAATAAAATCAGGTAGACATGGCATGCTCCACGATCAGGTAAAGATGGCATGCACCAAATTCGGGTAAACATTGCATGCACGAAGATCAGGTAAACATAACAAGCACTTCGATCAGGTAAACATGGCATGGACCAAGATCAGGTAAACATGGCATGCACCACGATCAGGTAAACATGGCATGACCACGATCAGGTAAACATGGCATGCAGCACGATCAAATAAACAAGAAATGGAACAAGATCTGGTAAACATGGAATGGACAAAGATCAGGTAATCATGGCATGAACCAAGATCAGGTAAACATGGCATGCATACAGATCGGGTAAACATGGCATGGACCACGATCAGGTAAAAATTAAATGCACCAATGTCTGATTTTCATGGCATGTACCACGATCTGGTAAACATGGCATGGACCAAGATAAGGCAAACATGACTTGGACGAAGATCAGGTAAACATGGCATTCACCAAGATCAGGTAAACATGGCATGGACCAAGATCAGGTACAAATTACATGCACCCAGATCAGGTAAACATGGCATGGGCCAAGATCAGTTATGCAATGCATGCATCACGATCAGGTAAACATGGCATGGACCAAGATTAGGTAAACATGGCGTGCAACACGATCAGGTAAACATGGCATGGACCAAGATCAGGTAAAAATTAGATGCACCAAGGTCTTAATATCATGGCAAAGACAAAATCAGGTCAACATGCCTTGGACCAAGATCAGGTAAATATGGCATGCACAACGATCATGTAATCATGGCATGCACCACGATCAGGTAAACATGGCATGCACCAAGATAAGGTAAACATGGCATGCACCAAGATCAGGTAACATGGCATGCACCAAAATCAGGTAGACATGACATGCAATAAAATCAGGTAGACATGGCATGCTCCACGATCAGGTAAAGATGGCATGCACGAAGATCAGGTAAACATAACAAGCACTTCGATCAGGTAAACATGGCATGGACCAAGATCAGGTAAACATGGCATGCACCACGATCAGGTAAACATGGCATGACCACGATCAGGTAAACATGGCATGCAGCACGATCAGATAAACAAGAAATGGAACAAGATCTGGTAAACATGGAATGGACAAAGATCAGGTAATCATGGCATGAACCAAGATCAGGTAAACATGGCATGCATAAAGATCGGGTAAACATGGCATGGACCACGATCAGGTAAAAATTAAATGCACCAATGTCTGATTTTCATGGCATGTACCACGATCTGGTAAACATGGCATGGACCAAGATAAGGCAAACATGACTTGGACGAAGATCAGGTAAACATGGCATTCACCAAGATCAGGTAAACATGGCATGGACCAAGATCAGGTACAAATTACATGCACCCAGATCGGGTAATCATGGCATGTACCACGATCAGGTAACAATGCATGCACCACGATCAGGTAAACATTGCATGGACCAAGATCAGGTAAACATTGCATGGACCACGATCAGGTAAACATACATGCACCAAGATCATGTAAACATGCCGAATAAATTGACAGAAATGTGATTTGAATCAGTATCAAAACCTTGTAACTTAACAACTAAGTAAGATAGATATAAATGATGGTTCTATTGATGATAAGATACAGTTGATTTCTGACGCTCTAACAAATAGTGCCAAACAAGCATGCAGCGTACCAAATTAAACAAAACATAAGAAGAAAAAAACCAACCAGCATTGGACTCCAGAAATTATACAACTATGTAAAGACAGTAAACATGCATACTGGATCTTCAAGGAAGATGGTAGCGAAAAAAGTGAGAACAATGAACTGTGGATCAAAAGTAAAATAGCAAAGAAAAAGTTGCGTCGGGCGAAGAGGCACCTGGAAGCTAATAGAAAGTATAAACTGTACTCTGAGATAAAGGACGCTTATACATCTGATCAAAAATTATTCCATAAACTTATTAATATTCAACGTAATGGGAAATGCAGAAAGTTATCAAAGTTGATCGTTGACGATGTTCACCTGGAATCATCAACTGACATTCGAAATGGATGGGCAGAGTATTTTGAGAACTTGAGTAAAGCGTCACAGGACATATCATTTCCTGATGAATATAAAAATCGTATAGAAGATGACATCAAGTCGATCCTGAAGTATACCGGCAGTTCAGAAGGGGGCAACATCTTCACTACAGAAGAAGAGATATTGAAAACAATCAATCAATTAAAGTTTGGAAAAGCTCCAGATGAACAGCATCTAACTAGCGAACATTTATTCTATGGTGGTGAAGTAGTTATTGACATCTTGAAGAAGATATTCGAACGTATATGGTCAGAATGTGATATACCTATATAATCACCCCGATATATAAGAAACATAATAAACCTTTAAAGGAACCCAATTCATACAGACGAATAACAGTATGCAGTATAATCGGCAAAGTTTTTGAAGCTCTGTTTCTGTCACGTATAAGTCCAATGATTGAGAAAACACAAAATGCACTGCAACGGGGATTTACCAAAAATGTATCACCTACAAACGCAGCGCTCTTATTAACAGAAGCGATATCAGAAACCAGGGATAGTGGCAAGAAGCTATATACTGCATTTATCGACGCTTCAAAGGCTTTTGACGTCGTCTAGCATGACTCGCTATTGCATAAAATATACGAAGCTGGCATACCTGGAAAGGACTGGATGATTATTTATAATTGGTATCAAAAACTTAAGTCAAAAGTAAAATGGGAGGGGGAATATTCACGCGCTTTTCGGGAAGAGCAAGGAGTGAGGCAAGGCGGAATTTTGTCTCCATCTTTGTACAAGTTGTTCATTAATCCTCTGTTGGACTGGTACGAAAAGAAACATCTTGGCCTTCATATTGGCTCTATTAATATTGGATCCCCAGCGTGTGCTGATGACATTATATTATTATCAGACAATGTTCAAAATCTACAAATTATGCTGAATTTGCAAGGTCATTTTGCAATTTGTGAAAGATACTTTATCAGTGAAACGAAAACGAAAGTAATGACATTTAGTAACAAAAAGAACAAAGTTAGCGTTGATGAATTTTACTTAAATAATGAAAAACTAGAGGAAGTTTCAGAGTATACTCATATTGGAATAAACAGAAATCATGACTCAAAAGAATTGGTTCATAACAGGATTACAGGATTAAAGTTGCCAGGCGTACCTCGTATGCACTCATGGGTGCTGGCCTACATGGTTACAACGGGACCAACCCAGAAGTCATTCTGAAGCTTTGGAATACGTATATTCGTCCTAGACTGCTCTACGGTCTCGACTCTGTAGTACTTACCAACAAAGATATGTACGAACTCAATATGTTTCAAAAATCACAGTTGAAAACTCTTCTGAATTTACCAGAACGAACAACGGATACTGCAGTGTATATTCTGTCGGGTCAATTTCCAATTGAATCATTTATACACTATTTAGTCCTAGTAAATCTTGGAAATATTCTCCGTCAAGACAATATTGAAAAAACCCTTGCGATTACACAGCTGACTATAAAAGGACCAAAATCTAGCAGTTGGTTTATTTATGCGGCTAAACTTCTCGAATTATATGATCTGGGCTCATCAGTTAGTTATTTATGTAGATCCTTTACAGTGACTCTTTATCAAGAGCTATATTGATGACAGCTATTTTAACACTACTAATCTTTCCAGGTGTACGTGCATCAGGGGCTTTGTATTAGTATTAATATTTTAATGAATCTTATTTGTATCATTATTTAAACATGTATATATTCACTAGTATGCCCCTCTTTATATGGTAGGGACACTATGCCGCAGTGTAGTGTGTTAATATAATAACATAGACACTAGTACACGTGTGTTCGCTGTTCTTTCTTAATGGAATGACCCTTAGATCCAGTGTAAATATGGTGGTGGGTTGGATTGTAATGTGACATTCCATCCCAGTATTCGGCATTATAAATTTTTTAACATTTGGAACAGAACCGAAGATATATACTGGACCTAGCACCTTCTTCTCTCCGTTACTGAAATTTATGTTTTAATCTTGCACATGCACACAGTCGCTTTACCGTACAGTTGCTATGCCACACATCAATAATCTTTTTATTGATCTGTGCTCCAGCTAATGGAGGGATAACAGTGAAAGAAGACATGGCATGCACCAAGATCAGGTAAACATGGCATGTACCACGATCAGGTAAACATTGCATGCACCAAGATCAGGTAAACATGGCATGTACCATGATCAGGTAAACATTGCATGCACCAAGATCAGGTAAACATGGCATGTATTACGATCGGTTAACATAACATGGACCAAGATCAGGTAAACATTGCATGCCCCAAGGTCAGGTAAACATGACATGGACCAAGATCAAATAAACACGGCATGCACCAATATCGTGTAAACATAGCATGCACCAAGATCATGTAAACAAAGCATGCACCAAGATCAGGTAGACATGGCATGCACCACGATCAGGTAAACATGGCATGCACCACGATCAAGTAAACATGGCATGCACCACGATCAGGTAAACATGGCATGCACCACGATCAGGTAAACATGACATGCAGCACGATCAGGTAAAGAAGAAATGGACCAAGATCTGGTAAACATGGAATGGACCAAGATCAGGTAATCATGGCATGAACCAAGATCAGGTAAACATGGCATGCAGAAAGATCGGGTAAACATGGCATGGGCCAAGATCAGGTAAACATGGCATGTATAAAGATCGGGTAAACATGGCATAGACTACGATCAGGTAAAAATTAAATGCACCAATGTCTGATTTTTATGGCATGTACCACGATCCGGTAAACATGGCATGAACCAAGATAAGGCAAACATGACTTGGACCGAGATCAGGTAAACATGGCATTCACCAAGATCAGGTACAAATTACATGCACCCAGATCGGGTCATCATGGCATGTACCACGATCAGGTAAACATGGCATGCATTACGATCGGTTAACATAACATGGACCAAGATCAGGTAAACATTACATTGACCAAGATCAGGTAAACATTGCATGCCCCAAGATCAGGTAAACATGGCGTGGACCAAGATCAAATAAACACGGCATGCACCAAGATCGTGTAAACATGGCATGCACCAAGATCAGGTAAACATGGCATGCATTACGATCGGTTAACATAACATGGACCAAGATCAGGTAAACATTACATTGACCAAGATCAGGTAAACATTGCATGCCCCAAGATCAGGTAAACATGGCGTGGACCAAGATCAAATAAACACGGCATGCACCAAGATCGTGTAAACATGGCATGCACCAAGATCAGGTAAACATATAATGCACCAAGATCAGGTAGACATGGCATGGACAAAGATCAGGTAAACATGGCATGCACGAACGATAAGGTAAACATGGCATGCACCACGATCTAGTAAACATGGCATGCACCACGATCAGGTAAACATGGCATGCACCACGTAAAGAAGGTAAAGAAGAAATGGACCAAGATCTGGTAAACATGGAATGGACCAAGATCAGGTAATTATGGCATTAACCAAGATCAGGTAAACATGGCATTCAGAAAGATCGGGTAAACATGGCATGGACCACGATCAGGTAAAAATTAAATGCACCAATGTCTGATTTTCATGGCATGTACCACGATCCGGTAAACATGGCATGGACCAAGATAAGGAAAACATGACTTGGATCAAGATCAGGTAAACATGGCATTCACCAAGATCAGGTAAACATGGCATGGACCAAGATCAGGTACAAATTACATGCACCCAGATCCGGTAATCATTGCATGGACCAAGATCAGGTAAACATTGCATGCACCACGATCAGGTAAACATGGTATGCACCAAGATCAGGTAAACATGGCATGCATTACAATCCGTTAAACATGGCATGCACCACGATCAGTTAACACGGCATGCAACAAGATCAGGTAAACATAGCATGCACCAAGATCAGGTACACATGGCATGGACAAAGATCAGGTAATATGGCATGCACGAAAGATCAGGTAAAAATGGCATGCACCAAGATCAGGTAAACATGGCATGACCACGATCAGGTAAACATGGCATGCAGCACAATCAGGTAAACAAGAAATGGACGAAGATCTGTTAAACATGGCATGGACCAAGATCAGGTAATCATGGCATGAACCAAGATCAGGTAAACATGGCATGCAGAAAGATCAGGTAAAAATTAAATGCAACAATGTCTGATTTTCATGGCATGTACCACGATCCGGTAAACATGGCATGGACCAAGATAAGGCAAACATGACTTGGACCAAAATCAGGTAAACATGGCATTCCCCAAGATCAGGTAAACATGGCATGGACCAAGATCAGGTACAAATTACATGCACCCAGATCGGGTAATCATGGCATGTACCACGATCAGGTAAACATTGCATGCACCAAGATCAGGTAAACATGGCATGCATTACGATCGGATAACATTACATGGACCAAGATCAGGTAAACATTACATTGACCAAGATCAAGTAAACATTGCATGCCCCAAGATCAGGTAAACATGGCGTGGACCAAGATCAAATAAACACGGCATGCACCAAGATCGTGTAAACATGGCATGCACCAAGATCAGGTAAACATATAATGAACCAAGATCAGGTAGACATGGCATGGACAAAGATCAGGTAAACATGGCATGCACGAACGATAAGGTAAACATGGCATGCACCACGATCAAGTAAACATGGCATGCACCACGATCAGGTAAACATGGCATGCACCACGATCAGGTAAACATGACATGCAGCACGATTAGGTAAAGAAGAAATGGACCAAGATCTGGTAAACATGGAATGGACCAAGATCAGGTAATCATGGCATGAACCAAGATCAGGTAAACATGGCATGCAGAAAGATCGGGTAAACATGGCATGGGCCAAGATCAGGTAAAAATTAAATGCACCAATGTCTGATTTTCATGGCATGTACCACGATCCGGTAAACATGGCATGGACCAAGATAAGGAAAACATGACTTGGATCAAGATCAGGTAAACATGGCATTCACCAAGATCAGGTAAACATGACATTGACCAAGATCAGGTACAAATTACATGCACCCAGATCCGGTAATCACTGCATGGACCAAGATCAGGTAAACATTGCATGCACCACGATCAGGTAAACATGGTATGCACCAAGATCAGGTAATCATGGCATGAACCAAGACCAGGTAAACATGGCATGCAGAAAGATCAGGTAAACATGGAAGGACCACGATCAGGTAAAAATTAAATGCACCAATGTCTGATTTTCATGGCATGTACCACGATCCGGTAACATGGCATGAACCAAGATAAGGCAAACATGACTTGGACCGAGATCAGGTAAACATGGCATTCACCAAGATCATGTAAACATGGTATGCACCAAGATCAGGTAATCATGGCATGAACCAAGATCAGGTAAACATGGCATGCAGAAAGATCGGGTAATCATGGCATGTACCACGATCAGGTAAACATTGCATGCACCAAGATCAGGTAAACATGACATGGACCAAAATCAGGTAAACATGGCATTCCCCAAGATCAGGTAAACATGGCATGGACCAAGATCAGGTACAAATTACATGCACCCAGATCGGGTAATCATGGCATGTACCAAGATCAGGTAAAAATGCATGCACCACGATCAGATAAACATTGCATGGACCAAGATCAGGTAAACATGGCATGCACCAAGATCAGTTCAACATGGCATGCACCAAGATCAGGTAAACCATTGTTTTTGTGTGCGGTATTGCAATGATACATGTACCGTGTATGTTTATTGTGTACATATGTTTCTTTTTGTATGTAGTTTACTTGTCTTTACCTGTATTTATCATTATAACCTGCAGAAGTTATCGAGCGGTCGGTGGATTGTCCAATCGAGTATTTTTTATCTTATTCAGCCATGAATATTTTGATAATGGGTGATGTTATGACATACAGAATTTCGATTGGACTTTTTTACACAAAATTTCATAGTTGTTTGTGTCGGCATAAGCTCATCATATCTTTCCAAAAATGTTATTTAGGATTTATATTGAAAATGCTTGATGACATGAGCGTAACCGTAACTGCGTTCGCTGCAACAGTTATTCTCTGTTTCTTGTAGGCATACTCTAAAAATACTAGTTTTCTTTTGTTGATGATGATATTGTTAGTAATTTGCCAAGATGTCGAAAGTAACCCGGGTCCCTCATCTGTAAGTTCGTCCTCCGATTTATCAATTTTTCATCTTAACATTAGAAGTATTAGAAACAAACTGCATTTATTAGAGAACTTAGCATCTGAATACCATATTATATGTGTAACTGAAACACACCTAGATGATAAAATTGACACAAAAGATATTTGCATTCAAGGGTTTTTATAACCTTTTAGAGCAGATCGTAATTTTGCAGGGGGTGGTATTCTTATATATGCTTCTACATGTCTAAGTGTGAAAAGAAAACCACAGCTTGAATTTGTGGGAGGGGAAAATGTTTGGATAGGAATAGAATTACCCAATTTTCTTTTACACATTTGTACAACGTATAGACCAGAAGGCTGTGTAGAACCTTATTGGACAAATTTGAAAAACGCGATAAATGAAGCACTTGACATATCATCATACTTATGCATTATTGGGGACTTAAACGTTGATTTGGCAGTATAAAGACGTCATATTCTTAATGATATCATTTTAAATTTTAATCTAGTCAATGTTATTAATGAACCCACTAGAGTATGTAACACGAGGCAAAGTATCATTGACGTTGTACTGCTTAGCGATTCGTGTACTTGCCTCGACTCATCGGTTATTGTTACCGAAAGCTCACTGAGTGATCATTACGCTATTGTTGCAGGTATAGATATTCCGGTTTTTTTATCGAATACATATACCCGCGAGGTATGGCTTTATAAACAAGCCGATTTCGTCAAGATGAACAATTTAATAGAACAGTACGATTGGGATACTGCTTTCACAAATTATACAGATATATCTGAAATCTGTATTTTTTTTTACAAATAAATTTCTTGAATACGCAAAATTCTGTATTCCAACAAAAACCGTAACTATTCGTCCAAATGATAAACCGTGGTTTGACTCAGAATTACGTAGAGAAATACGTATACGTGACCGGCTTCACAAAAAAGCTAGACGGACGAAAAGACCGACTGACCTCGCAAAATTTAAACATCAACGAAATAAAGTAAACAATATGAAAAAACATGCGCGACTATCTTTTTTCGATAATGTTAATGACGTAATTGACCGTATTTCTAAACATAGTTCCAAGGAATACTGGAAACTCATAAAAAAAATAATGGGCACTACAAAACGTAGTACAATATCGCCTGTTTTGAATCCTTGTAATAATAGATTAGCTTGTAACGACAACGATAAAGCGGAAGTTCTGAATGAATACTTTTGTTCAATATTCGACATCGACGACAACGAAATAGACACCCCCCGATTTCAATCACGTACTAATAATAGACTCTTGAATATAACAATAAACGAAAATGAAGTTTTAGACATTTTACAGATACTAAAACTCGGTAAAGCCTCTGGGCTCGATAAAGTTAGTCACCATATGCTACGTTACACGGCGAAGTCTGTGAAAAAGCCTTTATCGGTGATTTTTAATTTGTCTTTACAACAAGGAAGGTTTCCAACCAATTGGAAAAGATCTGTTGTTATACCTTTATTTAAGTCCGGCGAGAAACAACTGCCATCTAACTATAGACCTGTTGCTCTATTATCGTCTATAGGGAAAGTTTTTGAAAGAATTGTTTTCAAACATGTTTTTAATTATTTATTGTCTAATAATCTGTTATACAAATACCAGTCTGGATTCACCCTTGGCCATTCCACAACTCATCAATTAAATTTACCACAATATTCTTCTTAACTGTGAGGAAAAAAACTTCATGTGTTTAGTTTTCTTTGACATTTCCAAAGCATTCGATCGAGTATGGCATAAAGGGCTTATACGTAAACTTAAATCGTATGGAATTGATGGTCAATTACTAGTATGGTTTAAAGATTATGTTTCTGATAGAAGACAATGTGTCACAATAAATAACAAATGCTCAAGTTTTAGAAATGTTAAGGCAGGTGTTGCGCAGGGTTCTGTATTAGGGCCTCTCTTGTTTTTAATATATATTAATGATATAGCTGATTCCATTGAGTCAATCACAAGACTCTTTGCAGATGACACGTCTCTTATTTACAGTTCCGACTCAAGTGAAACTTTAGAAAGTGTAGTAAACATAGATCTATACAGAACTGATATATGGTCAAAAAATGGTTGATAAAGTTCAATCCAACTAAAACTGATGTTTTATTATTCGGAAATGCTGTTGATAAAGGAGATATAAGTTTAATGTTTCAAAATAACCAACTTGGTATTCGTGCGCAGCACAAACACTTGGGAATTACTCTAAGTGACGACTGTAAGTGGCATTGTCACATTGATAATGTATGCAAAAGTGTTTCTCCTAAGATATCTATGCTTAGAAAATTAAAATATATACTAAAGCGTGATTCTCTAAGTAAGATATGTCTAACATTCATTAGACCGATTATGGAGTATAGTTGTGAGTTGTGGAATGGTTGCGGGAATGAACTTTCAGAAAAACTAGAAAAAATACAGTTAGAAGCAGCCAGAATAGTAACCGGTCTCCCATGTTATGCAAGTCGCGAATCGCTATATTTAGAAACAGGGTGGGAGAAGTTGAAAGATAGACGATGCCTATGTTTGATGTATAATGTTGTAAATGAAAATTGTCCTCCATAATTAACCGATATCTTACCACCGAGAATTTCGGAAATTTCACACTATTCCCTTAGAAATAATGATAACTTCAGTATTCCACGATATAGACTTACAAAAACTAATAATTCTTTTTTTCCGTCGACACTTAGAATGTGGAATAAACTGAACATTGATTTACGAAATATTCCTTCGTTTTCACAATTTAAAAGAGCACTTACAGCTCAGACATATTCTATACCTAAATGGTTTCATACTGGAACTAGGAAAATGAATATACTTCATACAAGACTGCGACACAATTTTAGCGCATTAAATTTTGATCTATTTCGATGTAACTTAAGAAATGATGCGACGTGTTTATGCGGTTATCCATGTGAGAATGCATATCATTTTTTCATGGAATGTCCTCTTTATAATTCAATCAGACATAATTTATTCATAATACTTCAAATATACAGAGAAATTTCATTACATATTATATTATATGGTAGAGATAGTTTAATTGTAGATCAAAACGTTGATATTTTCAGTGCCGTCCATAACTATATTAAAAGTACCCACCGTTTCGACTAACTTCAGCAGGCCTTATTACGGCTCTTATTCCTTGCATGTTTTTTTTCTCTATTAGTTCTTATTGTTGTAAGCTTAATTTCTTTTATTATTGCTATACAAGAAATAATACAAACCTTAATGTTTCACTTAAACTAACTGAACATTTTACATCAAAATTGTTTGTATTAGGTCATTTGTCATTTTCTCACTTTGTTTCTATTTACAATTATGTTGCTGTCATCTTAATGTTTGTTGTAAATTGTAGAGAAAGGGCTTTTATAATGTTGTATTAACTTGTGCCCAATCTCATCTTGCTTTGATAGTATGCAAATAAAATATGTTTAATATAATATCAGGTAAACATGCATGGACCAAGATCAGGTAAACATTACATGGACCAAGGTCAGGTAAACATTGCATGCACCATGATCAGGTAAACATGGCATGGACCAAGATCAGGTAGACATGACATTGACAAAGATTAAGTAAACATGGCATGCACGAACCATCAGGTAAACTTGGCATGCACAATCAGGTAAGCATGGCATGCACCACGATCAGGTAAACATGGCATGCACCAAGATCAGGTAAACATGGAATGGACCAATATCTGGTAAACAGGGCATGGACCTAGATCAGGTAATCATGGCATTGTTCAAGATTAGGTATACAATGCATGCATCACGATTAGGTAAACATGGCATGTACCAAGATTAGGTTAACATGAAATAGGCCAAGATCTGGTCAACATGGCATGGACCAAGATCACGTAATCATGGCACAGACCAAGATAAGGTAAAATGGCATGAATAGAGATCGGGTAAAAATGGCATGGGCCACGATCAGGTATAAAATGCTTGCATCACGATCAGGTAAACATGGTATTTTCCACCATCAAGTAAACATGGTTTGCACAACGAGCAGGTAAACACGAAATGACCAATATCTGGTAAACATGGCATGGACTTAGATCGGGTAATCATGGAATGGACCAAGATCAGGTTAACATGGCATGAATAAAGATCGGGTAAACATGGCATTTGCCAAGATCAGGTATACAATGCATGCATCACGATCAGGTAAACATGGCATGCACCACGATCAGGTAAACATGGCAACTAACACGATCAGGTTAAACATAAAATGGGACGAGATCTGGTCAACATGGCATGGGCCAAGATCGGGTATACAATGCATGCATCACGATTAGGTTAACATGGCATGCAACACGATCAGGTTAACCATGGCATGGACCAAGATAAGGTAAACATGGCATGCATAAAGATCGAATAAAAATAGCATGGACCAAGATCAGGTAAAAATTACATGCACCAAGGTCTTCTTATCATGGCATAGACCAAGGTCAGGTCAACATGTCTTGGGTCAAGATAAGGTAACTATGGCATGCACAACGATCATGAAATCATGGCATGCACCACGATCAGGTAAACATGGCATGAATAAAGATCGGGTAAACATGGCATGGGCCACGATCGGGTAAAAATTATATGCACCAAGGTCTGATTTTCATGGCATGTATTACGATCAGGTAAACATGGCATGCATCACGATCAGGTAAACATGAAATACACCAATATCTCGCAAACAGGGCATGAACCTAGATCAGGTAATCATGGCATGGACCAAGATCAGGTAAACATGGCATGAATAAAGATCGGGTAAACATGGCATGGGCCAAGATCAGGTAAACCTGACATGCACCACGATCAGGTAGACATGGCATGCACCAGAATCAGATAGACGTGGCATGCACCAAGATCAGGTAAACATGGCATGCACCACGATCATTTAAACATGGCATGCAACACGATCAGGTAAACATGGCGTGCAACCCGATCAAGTGCACATGAAATGGACCAATATATGGTAAACAAGGCATGGATCAAGAACAGGTTATCATGGCATGGACCAAGATTATGTAAACATGGTATGGATAAAGATCGGGTTAACATAGAATGGACCAAGATCAGGTATTCAATGCATGCACCACGTTCAGGTAAACATGGCATGCAACAAGATCAGCCAGACATGGCATGCAACACGATCAGGTAAATATGGCATGCAACACGATCAGGTAAACATGGCATGCAACACGATCAGGTAATCATGCCATGGACCAAGATAAGGTAAACATGTCATGCATAAATATCGGGTAAACACGGCATGGTCCAAAATCAGGTAAAAATTACATGAACCAAGGTCTGATTATCATGGCACGTACCACGATCAGGTAAACATGCCATGGACCAAGATAAGGTAAACATGGCATGCACCATGATCAGGTAATCATGCCATGGACCAAGATAAGGTAAACATGGCATGCACCATGATCAGGTAAACATGGAAGGACCACGATCAGGTAAAAATTAAATGCACCAATGTCTGATTTTCATGGCATGTACCACGATCAGGTAAACGTGGCATGAACCAAGATAAGGCAAACATGACTTGGACGAAGATCAGGTAAACACGGCATGGTCCAAAATCAGGTAAAAATTACATGAACCAAGGTGTGATTATAATGGCACGTACCACGATCAGGTAAACATGCCATGGACCAAGATAAGGTAAACATGGCATGCACCATGATCAGGTAATCATGCCATGGACCAAGATAAGGTAAACATGGCATGCACCATGATCAGGTAAACATGGAAGGACCACGATCAGGTAAAAATTAAATGCACCAATGTCTGATTTTCATGGCATGTACCACGATCTGGTAAACATGGCATGAACCAAGATAAGGCAAACATGACTTGCATAAATATCGGGTAAACACGGCATGGTCCAAAATCAGGTAAAAATTACATGAACCAAGGTCTGATTATCATGGCACGTACCACGATCAGGTAAACATGGCATGCACCACGATCAGGTACACATGGCTTGGACCAAGATCAGATACAAATTACATGCACCGAGATCTGGCAAACATGGCATGGACCAAGATCAGGTAATAATGGCATGAACCAAGATCAGGTAAACATGGCGTGCACAAAGATCGGGTAAACATGGCATGGGCCACGATCGGGTAAAAATTATATGCACCAAGGTCTGATTTTCATGGCATGTACTACGATCAGTTAAACATGGTATGGACCTAGATCAGGTACAAATTACATCCACCCAGATCGGGTAATCATGGCATGTGGCACAAGCAGGTAAACACGGCATGGATAAAGATCAGGTAAACATGACATGCACTAAGATCGGGTATACATGGCATGCAGCACGATCAGGTAAACATAGAATGCAACCCGATCAGGTGGACATGAAATGGACCAATATCTGATAAACCGGGCATTGATCAAGATCAGGTAATCATGGCATGGACCAAGATTATGTAAAAATGGTATGCATAAAGATCGGGTAAACATAGCATGGACCAAGATCAGGTAAACATGAAATAGACCAAGATCTGGTGAACATTGCATGGACCATGATCAGGTAATCATGCCATGGACCAAGATAAGGTAAATATGGCATGCATAAATATCGGGTTAACACGGCATTGTCCAAGAGCAGGTAAAAATTACATGCACCAAGGTCTGATTATTATGGCATGTACCACGATCAGGTAAACATGGCATGCACCACAATCAGGTAAACATGGCATGGACCAAGATCAGATATAAATTACATGCACCCAGATCGGGAAATCATTGCATGGACCAAGATCAGGTAAACATGACTTGGACAAAGATCAGGTAAACATGGCATGGGCCACGAACAGGTAAACATAGCATGCTCCAAGATCAGGTAAATATGGCATGGGCCACGAACAGGTAAACATGGCATGCTCCAAGATCAGGTAAATATGGCATGCAGCACGATCAGGTAAACATGGCATGGACCAAGATCAGGTAATCATGACATGAACAACGATCAAGTGAACATGGCATGCAATAATATCGGGTAAACATGGCATCGACCACGATCAGGTAAACATGGCATGGACAAAAATCAGGCACAAATTACATGCAAGATCGGATAATAATGGCATGTACCACGATCAGGTAACAATGCATGCACCACGATCAGGTAAACATTGCATGGACCAAGATCAGGTAAACATGGCATGGACCATGCAAGATCAGGTTAACATGGCATGCATAAAGATCGGGTAAACATGGCATGGGCCAAGATCAGGTAGAAATTGCACGCATCAAGGTCTGATTAGCATGGCATGTACCACGATCAGGTAAACATAGCATAGACCAAGATCAGGTGAACATGGCATGTACCACGATCAGATAGACATGGCATGCACCAAAATCAGGTAAACATGCATTGGACCAAAAGATCAGGTAAACATGACATGCACCAAGATCAATGAAACATGACATGCACCAAGATCAATGAAACATGACATGCACCAAGATCAATGAAACATGACATGCGCCACGATCAGATAAACATGGCATAGACCGAGATCATGTAACATGGCATGCACCAAGGTCAGGTAAAAATTGCATGCACCACTATCGGGTAATCATGGCATGCACCAAGATCAAGTAAACATGGCATGCACCATGATCAGGTAATCATGCCATGGACCAAGATAAGGTAAACATGTCATGCATAAATATTGGGTAAACACGGCATGGTCCAAGATCGGGTAAACATGACATGCACAAAGATCAGGTAAACATGACATGCACAAAGATCAGGTAAACATGGAATTCATCATGATCAGATATATTATCTATGCACCAAATCCCCTAAATCATGTCGATTTGAAAAGCTCTTGTGCGATTTCAATGTATCTTTTACATATACCTGAAATAAATAAAACACTCTAATCAGAAATTTGAATACTAATTCATTATAGGTTTTCAAGCTGTTTTTTATAATTATGATTCATTTTTTGCAAATACATACATCAAATGTGTCTCTCTTAGCTGCAACGAAGTTGAACATTCAAAACTAATTTAATGAAATCCATTGAAACTACAAACAAGAAAACAACATATATACATCAGTGAAACCTACCAGTCAGAATAACACGGAAAAGTAACATTTTATCTATAATCTTATTATGAACCATAATCTAAGATTATGGCTGAAAATCAATGGATAGGTGATGCTATCTGATATTGATCATTATTTTTCTGTAAATGATACATTTACGTAGCTATCGAATTTAGCATGAGTAATCAATCCTAAGAAAGGTCTTATCTACAGTCTACATTATTGTCTGGATTATGGGGCCAAGTACCACGTCGTGTTTACTCATTATGGTAACAAAAAACACATTGTTTTCAATCAAAGATTGGGTCGGGAATTCCTTTTTTAGTTAATGAATTTTCAGAAGAAACAAGACTGCTCCGTCGAGTTCTGATCCCACGGCTGAATATTTCATCAAACTTAATCTGAAAATTGTGCGTTCAATATTCTATCAGCTTCCGCGTATGGTTTCACAACTTATACGCTGCTGCTGACCAATAAGATATCCAAACAAGGATTTGTTGCGCCCAGGTTGAAAACTCTGCAAAAGCTCTAAAGCTGGTTTAATCTTAAATGCATATATCTTTGTCTCAATCCGGATTATGTCAATATTCTATGTTTTTCTATGCTTGGTACTTCTGTTCTTGTTGATTGATTGGCTCTGTTTTTTTCAAGATTTGTGCGGACTGATTTTCTTGATATTTTGTAGGAGGGTTTTTTTTGTATATGCAACTATTTGTTTTTGTTGTTTGACGGTTTTTGTTAATTTTCGCTTAACTTATACTCTCTGTATAATTAATGTATTACGTTCTGTTAAGTCGATCTTGAGTGTTTTGTTTTTACTATTTTGCCAAGTTATGCGTTAGAATGATTATTTTTTCCTGTTATGTTTGTGTCTATTTTCTCACTTAGTATGTGAAGTTTTATATAGAAACAGTCGTAAGTGTTTTAGTGTTGAGATGGTTCTTTACTAATCAACTTTAATCTGCGCTGCTAGTCTAATTTTGAATCTTGTTATATAAAAGACCCATATTTCTATATGAAAAAACTGTGCATGAAAAAAAAAATACTTATCGATGCAATGAGTCATTTACTTCGTTCTGATGACATCGACATTCTAAAGCTATTAGTAAACATTAACAAACAAGCACCTTGCACCGCTTTTTCACATAAAAATCAATATTAAACTTTGACCACTTGAATTGTTTCATTACAAATAATTCGACACCCACTATTCTACCATTCGCTTGGGTCATGAGCGGGTCTTCACATGACAGTTTTATTGGATCCTGTTAAATACCTTCCGTTGTGCAAGTTACTAACCAGCTCAAAGGGAGATAAAAAAAATTCTTAAAATCCTTCCATTGATATGTGAGGAAGTGTCGCGATCTGTCATTGTCCTTTGTGAAACAAACTTTTCCTGTGACATCTTTTACGCTCCCAAAGTCTATTTGCAGAAATTGCATCCGTTGTTCATTTGTTTAATGTATGACATCCTCAAGCGTCAAATAGTTGCAGTTACAACATCTGTAATTCCCTTAGTTTTTACTTTTATCTAAATATATATCATGATTAATAGCACTTAAATTATTTTCAAAAGTGTTATAAGTCATATTTAATATCATGATAGCCACAGTTTACTCATAGTTTGCAACTGAAAAATAACAATTTTTGGTTACAATGTATTTAATAAATCGGGAGCTCATCTTTAAGTACGAGAACAAATATTGGCCCTGTCTTAGATTATTTCGGATCTTGTTAGTTAAATTATTGTCCGGTTTCCATTTATAAAAGATATGTCAAAAATATGAAAATTGAGGTTAATACAGAAGCCGATAAAGGGGTCATTTGAAAGAAAATTATGTCATATTTACGACATAACATTTCGTAATAATAACTATCAGTATTTTAATTAACTAATACAGAGTAATGTGGTTATTAAGACATTTTGTTTTCAAATGACACGTATCGACTTCCGTAAGTAAGCATATTTTAAAGATTATAGATATGTAGTCTTGTTCAAATATATGAAACATATGTTACGTCTTCGTTTGTGTAAGTTTCTACGTTTTAATATAAAAGCAGATATATAGATATATAACTTGCTGTTGCTATGCATTCTGTAAGTTATAGTTAGTAAATCACAGTGACGAATATTTACTTCGCTAATAATGACAAGAATTTGTTTTCATAAACCGGGATTGTTATAGATAGATAAACCTTTACTAAACATATGAAGGAACTTTTTCTGTAGCTAATTCGTCCAGATCCTAACAACGAAATAAAAAAAAGTCTCAAGTTCGACATTTCATAGTCAATTGATTCCATCATTCAATTAAACATACAGTCATGATAAATATAGCACATCGTCCTGATTGAAGCCATTTATCCCATGCAGTAATCCAGGAGGTCGTCAGTTCATTACATATTTAAGATACATTTAAAGCATTAAATTCTATCCTAAAAACAGATGGAGACACGTTTACACGTCTTGGTAATATGCAGCATAATTAGAAATGCATCAGGTAAGCAAGGCATGGTCAGGTCTGATTAACATTGCAATGTCAAAAAAGTAGGGTTCCCACGGCATGGTCAAGTTTGATTAGCACTACAAAATCCGGAAAGCTCAGAAAGGTCGGGTAAGTACGGCATTGTCAGATAAGTATATACAGCTTGTTCAATTAATACGAAGCCTTTTATTTCCAATAATCCAATAAGTCGTCAGTCCGTTTCCAAATACTTTGAAAGCACACATTTCACATTTAAAACTGAAGATATAGTTACACGTCCTGACAGTATGTGATAAATTAGGGATGCGTTAGCTAATCCCGGCATAGTCAGGTTTACATGTGAAAGCAAGACAAAATCGTCAGACGGAACGCAGCAAGCCCGCCGTTACGTATTTCGGTTACCTTAAAAACATATTTCATATCCAAAACAAAAACATGTTTAAGAGTGTTAGTAATATGCAGTATAATTCAGCATTGACCAGGCCTTAGTTTCATAAAACTTCTCAAATTGAGATTTTCCTCAAATCCTTGAGTTTTTCCTCAAATTTGAATTTTCCTGCAATCTGATTGGTCTATATTTGAGTTGAGGATGAGTTGAGGAAATCCTCAAATTTGAGATGTTTTATGAAACCGGGCCCAGGTAACACAACACATTGAGGTAAGCAAAGCAGAGACAGGTAAGCATGCACAACGTGTTAAATGAAATATATGTTCTATCTTACAGTGTCCGGCATTATCAGAAGAAAGGATTAAATTATTTCTAGCATGTATAGACATACATGTACCACAATTCAATTTCGTTTATTGCTTAATAATAAAAGCCTATGACAAAAACTCAGCACATTTGTAGATATTATTAACAAAAAAGTAAAACTGATACTAATAAAGGTATTGAATTTTGTCCTTTTTTAGCTCACCTGACCCGAAGGGTCAGGTGAGCTATTGCCGTCACTTGGCGTCCGTCGTCTGTCCGTTCAACTTTTCAAAAATCTTCTTCTCTGAAACCACTTGACAGAATGCAACCAAACTTAGTATGGCTGTTGCTTAGCATGTCCTTTACCAAACTATGGTTGGGATTTATGATTCGTAAAAAAACATGGTCGCCATGGCTAAAAATAGAACAGGGGGGGTCAAAATACAGTTTTTTTGCTTATAGTTCAAAAAGTATTACAGATACAGGAAAACCAAAGAGACTTTCCTTCTTCAGCATCAAAAGCTCTACAAAACACTCCATTGGGGCAAAGTCGTATGACGACTCCTTGTACGAGTTATTGCCCTTTAATTGTCGAAATTGATGATTTTTGCCATTTTTGCCTCCAAATCTTGAAAATTATTAGAACTAGAGAAAAAGTTAGCATTGTTTAATTGTTCTGCTCTATGAGAGCTACAAAAATGTCTTTAGGGTCAAGATTGTCTGATAAACCGTTTAAGAGTTATTCCAGTTGAACTGGTTTTTTTTAATCGGTTTTAATTGATTTTTAAAAATCATCTGCTCTGAAACCACTGAAAGAACTGCTTTGAAACTTTGTACACATTATCCGTCAAATGTCTTCAACCAAGTTTGCACAAACCATGGCCACAGATTAATCAACATGGCTGCCATGGCTAAAAATAGAACGAGGGGGGGGGTGTTTTTGGCTTATAGTTCGAAAAGTATGACAGATACAAGAAAACTGAAGAGACCAGCCTTCATCAGCATCGAAAGCTCTACAAAACACTCCATTGTGTTGAAGTTGTATGATGACTCCTTGTAGGAGTTATTGCCCTTTAATTGTCGAAATTGATTATTTTTGCTATTTTTGCCACAAAATCTTTACATTTTTTTAGAACTGGAGAAAAAGTTAGCATTGCTTAATTGTTCTGCTCTATTAGGGCTACAAAAATGACTTATGGTCAAGATTGTCTGATTAACCGTTTAGGAATTATTCTCTTAGAACATTTTTTTAATGAATTTTAATTGATTTTAAAAAATCTTCTCCTCTGACCAATGAAACGACTGCTTTGAAACATAGCACACATCATCTTTAGGACGTCCTCTACCAAAATTGTGCAAATCATTACAGCTGACTACCTACATAGCTACGTTGGCTTAAAATAGAAAGGGGGGGGGGGGGGGTCAAGGGAGTTTTTGGCTGATAGTTAAAAAAGTATAACAGGTACAGCATATTTCAAGTGAACCTCCCTCCTAAGCATCAAAAGCTCCTCCTTATAGGAGTTATTTCCCTAAAAAGGTCAACATTAATGACTTCTGCAGAAGTGTTTGTCAATTCCTTATAGGAACGGAATTCTATATAAAAAAGGGTTGTTTGGTTTCAGGTTCAGGTGAGCGATACAGGCTCCTGGGAGCCTCTAGTCTGTAATATTATAACAGTTAAATACCTTATAATAATCTGCATGGTCTACAATAATCTTAATTTTACATTCAAAACTAATTTGATTTTTGTTATTGCTTTTAACTTGACTAGGATTTTGCGGAAGTGAACCAACTGGTATAAAAGTCAGCCCTAAAACAGCGAGCTCTGCCTATCTAACGTGGGACGTAACGAATATAAACTGTGGATATGTTATAACTGGATACAAGGTCCATTTTGACAGCCTCTCACCTGTGATTGTTATTAAGGAAAAGTCAGTGAGAGGCTCCACTACAGACAGTGTGGATATTTACCCTATGGTACCAGGATTTACATACAAGATATATCTAATGGCTCTCAGTGTAAATGGAGAAGTATCCAATCCTACGTTTGTTAATTATACACATCCACACACAAGTAAGTTTGTTATATAGTAATATAAACATGTAAAGTTGCCTTCATCTAAGATTAATGTTTTAGTATTGCTAGAATGTTCTAATTTATACCGTTGTAATGATACTTTTGTTATTCAGGTAATACTTTTTTCCTTTCTTGTAATAGCCTTGAATAAATTCAGCATCAGATGAGAAAAAAAAACAAATTTGCGCGGCATAGCCAGTAGTGAATATATGCAAATCCAAAGAAGTCAAAGCTCTGAAACAAATAAATAATTGTGGATATTTTATAACTGGATACGAGGTACATTTTATTAACTTTAAAGATAAAAAGTTTACTTTTCGATTCTGCAAGAATATAACAATGTTTATTTTAACTAACAGACCCAGCAACAGCGCCACCAAACATCCACGCCTCAGACATGGGAATTACGTTCCTTACTGTAGCCTGGGACGCTCTAAGTCCATTCACCAAAAATGGATTCGTTCATGGATACAAGTAAGATTTCGAATTTGCATTTTAATGGGAATAAATCGAAAACTAGGAAAACAAGAAACGTTATTTTCGTAGTAGATTTAGAACAAATTATATTTACTTATAAAGGACTAGTTTTACTCTTATTTAGCTTATTAGAATTCATAGAAAACGTTAAACTATGTTAAAACTATCAGTGTCACAAAATAAATAATTTTTAGTAATGTTTAAATTAAATGTTGAATAGTTTTAATGCAGCAATGTCCGAATGTGTTCATGCAGTTGTACTACGTTAATTCATGTTACCTAAATATTGTATGGTATTATACTGTCGACTTCGGTGTCGCCCGCCTTTAGAATGTTGAGTTTTGAGGCTACAGTGCACATATACTTTTCTTATTTTATGACCTAGTGCACGTTTATTCTTTTTATATTTTAGCAATATATCCCCATTCCACCCCAAACTATCAAAACAATCTTTTGTAGACAAAAAAAGGGAAGAAAATGAAACAGGTTTGCGAACGTTCATACTTCGCCTACCATACTTATGATTATGATTCGCATTTGTTTATTTCACTTTCTAGTTCAATAATACTTTTATCTCATTCCCGTTAACGTCTTTTCAATAAAAGGTACTACCAAGGATCCATTTATTTACTTCTGTCATGTGGGAGAAATTTTTAATTTTAGGCGGCTCTGGTGGTTTTTTTCTCAGTTAACATTATCTTGTGTTTGTCTGTGATAGTTTAAAAAAATTATTTCTTAATTTCAAGAGCTTTCAGTTGTTCGTGTACGTATGTCATCTTTACAATCAAATAAAAATTACACAAACCCCAACCTTGCCTTGTTGCTATTTTCGCTGTGAAGATCTTAAAACTATAATACTTTTTCGTTTTTACGTTTTTGAAACGGCCTTTTTGGTTTTCGATTTTTTTTAGTGAATGCTTTGATAGTAACACAATATTAACATTTTTCCTTTGAATTCATTCCGAAACATGCTTCAGTAGTATGTGTACTGATTTCTTTTATTTCATTTTACCATTTTTAAATATATAAATACCTTTCTTGTTTCTAGATAGTGACGGGTTATCCAGATGCATGTATTAATTCAAAAATTACTAATATGATATGATCCAAATTTTCTTTCAATATAAATTGCTATGATTTCTAACTTGACTTACTTTGCTTGTGTCAAGTCATCCGTAGTCAGATTACCCTGTTTAAAGTATGGAATCTTCAGTACTCTTATTTTATTATAGTGTATATTACCAAGGTCCTGGATTAAAAGGAACAGAACATGAAACCGTCGTCGGAGAGGACACGCGAGAGTTGAAAATTACAGGATTAATGCCAAATTCTACTTACATGTTCATCTTAAACGTAGTGAACGATGTAGGATCAGGACCATACAGCTCCCGTATATATCTGACCACACTTCCGTTACGTAAGTACATGTAATGTTAGATACTGTAGGACCAGGACCATACAGCTCCCGTATATATCTGACAACACTTCCGTTACGTAAGTACATGTAATGTTAGATACTGTAGGACCAGGACCATACAGCTCCCGTATATATCTGACCACACTTCAGTTACGTAAGTACATGTAATGTTAGATACTGTAGGACCAGGACCATACAGCTCCCGTATATATCTGACCACACTTCAGTTACGTAAGTACATGTAATGTTAGATACTGTAGGACCAGGACCATACAGCTCCCGTATATATCTGACCACACTTCAGTTACGTAGGTACATGTAATGTTAGATACTGTAGGACCAGGACCATACAGCTCCCGTATATATCTGACAACACTTCCGTTACGTAAGTACATGTAATGTTAGATACTGTAGGACCAGGACCATACAGCTCCCGTATATATCTGACCACACTTCCGTTACGTAAGTACATGTAATGTTAGATACTGTAGGACCAGGACCATACAGCTCCCGTATATATCTGACAACACTTCCGTTACGTAAGTACATGTAATGTTAGATACTGTAGGACCAGGACCATACAGCTCCCGTATATATCTGACCACACTTCAGTTACGTAAGTACATGTAATGTTAGATACTGTAGGACCAGGACCATACAGCTCCCGTATATATCTGACCACACTTCAGTTACGTAAGTACATGTAATGTTAGATACTGTAGGACCAGGACCATACAGCTCCCGTATATATCTGACCACACTTCAGTTACGTAGGTACATGTAATGTTAGATACTGTAGGACCAGGACCATACAGCTCCCGTATATATCTGACCACACTTCAGTTACTTAAGTACATGTAAAGTTAGATACTGTAGGACCAGGGCCATACAGCTCCCTTATATATCTGACCACACTTCAGTTACGTAAGTACATGTAATGTTAGATACTGTAGGACCAGGAACATACAGCTCCCGTATATATCTGACCACACTTCCGTTACGTAAGTACATGTAATGTTAGATACTGTAGGACCAGGACCATACAGCTCCCGTATATATCTGACAACACTTCCGTTACGTAAGTACATGTAATGTTAGATACTGTAGGACCAGGACCATACAGCTCCCGTATATATCTGACCACACTTCAGTTACGTAAGTACATGTAATGTTAGATACTGTAGGACCAGGACCATACAGCTCCCGTATATATCTGACCACACTTCAGTTACGTAAGTACATGTAATGTTAGATACTGTAGGACCAGGACCATACAGCTCCCGTATATATCTGACCACACTTCAGTTACGTAAGTACATGTAATGTTAGATACTGTAGGACCAGGACCATACAGCTCCCGTATATATCTGACAACACTTCAGTTACGTAAGTACATGTAAAGTTAGATACTGTAGGACCAGGACCATACAGCTCCCGTATATATCTGACCACACTTCAGTTACGTAAGTACATGTAATGTTAGATACTGTAGGACCAGGACCATACAGCTCCCGTATATATCTGACCACACTTCAGTTACGTAAGTACATGTAATGTTAGATACTGTAGGACCAGGACCATACAGCTCCCGTATATATCTGACCACACTTCCGTTACGTAAGTACATGTAATATTAGATACTGTAGGACCAGGACCATACAGCTCCCGTATATATCTGACCACACTTCAGTTACGTAAGTACATGTAATGTTAGATACTGTAGGACCAGGACCATACAGCTCCCGTATATATCTGACCACACTTCAGTTACGTAAGTACATGTAATGTTAGATACTGTAGGACCAGGACCATACAGCTCCCGTATATATCTGACCACACTTCAGTTACGTAAGTACATGTAAAGTTAGATACTGTAGGACCAGGACCATACAGCTCCCGTATATATCTGACCACACTTCAGTTACGTAAGTACATGTAATGTTAGATACTGTAGGACCAGGACCATACAGCTCCCGTATATATCTGACCACACTTCAGTTACGTAAGTACATGTAATGTTAGATACTGTAGGACCAGGACCATACAGCTCCCGTATATATCTGACCACACTTCCGTTACGTAAGTACATGTAATATTAGATACTGTAGGACCAGGACCATACAGCTCCCGTATATATCTGACCACACTTCAGTTACGTAAGTACATGTAATGTTAGATACTGTAGGACCAGGACCATACAGCTCCCGTATATATCTGACCACACTTCCGTTACGTAAGTACATGTAATGTTAGATAGTGTAGGACCAGGACCATACAGCTCCCGTATATATCTGAGCTCACTTCCCTTACGTAATTGCATGTAATGTTAGATACTGTAGGACCAGGACCATACAGCTCCCGTATATATCTGACAACACCTCCGTTACGTAAGTACATGTAAAGTTAGATACTGTAGGACCAGGACCATACAGCTCCCGTATATATCTGACAACACTTCCGTTACGTAAGTACATGTAAAGTTAGATACTGTAGGACCAGGACCATACAGCTCCCGTATATATCTGACAACACTTCTGTTACGTAAGTACATGTAATGTTAGATAGTGTTGGACCAGGACCATACAGCCCCCGTATATATCTGACCACACTTCCGTTACGTAAGTACATGTAATGTTAGATACTGTAGGACCAGGACCATACAGCTCCCGTATATATCTGACCACACTTCCGTTACGTAAGTACATGTAAAGTTAGATACTGTAGGACCAGGACCATACAGCTCCCGTATATATCTGACAACACTTCTGTTACGTAAGTACATGTAATGTTAGATAGTGTAGGACCAGGACCATACAGCTCCCGTATATATCTGACCACACTTCCGTTACGTAAGTACATGTAATATTAGATACTGTAGGACCAGGACCATACAGCTCCCGTATATATCTGACCACACTTCCGCTACGTAAGTACATGTAATGTTAGATACTGTAGGACCAGGACCATACAGCTCCCGTATATATCTGACAACACCTCCGTTACGTAAGTACATGTAAAGTTAGATACTGTAGGACCAGGACCATACAGCTCCCGTATATATCTGACCACACTTCGTTACGTAAGTACATGTAAAGTTAGATACTGTAGAACCAGGACCATACAGCTCCCGTATATATCTGACAACACCTCCGTTACGTAAGTACATGTAATGTTAGATACTGTAGGACAAGGACCATACAGCTCCCGTATATATCTGACCACACTTCCGTTACGTAAGTAAATGTAATGTTAGATACTGTAGGACCAGGACCATACAGCTCCCGTAAATATCTGACAACACTTCTGTTACGTAAGTACATGTAATGTTAGATAGTGTAGGACCAGGACCATACAGCTCCCGTATATATCTGACCACACTTCCGTTACATAAGTACATGTAATGTTAGATACTGTAGGACCAGGACCATACAGCTCCCGTATATATCTGACCACACTTCCGTTACGTAAGTACATGTAATGTTAGATACTGTAGGACCAGTATGATGCGTTTTACAACCGACTTTTGCATGTTTTTGTTTGTTAGTTTGTTTTTATTTTTGTTTTTATGTATAAGGTTTGTATCTAATGCCGTTCTACTTCAAGCTATTTTTTAAAAGTTTTTGTTGCATATTTTATTTTATTTATGATGGTAATCAAATATCATAACAAACATAACAATTTAACAGTCAAAATAAACATCGATTATAAAGTTAAATAGCACAATGTTCAGCACAAGGCAATAGTCTAAACTCCAGGATTGTAGATGTTGCCACATTTCTTCAAAAGATGACTGGCTGTTATCCTGTTGTTCGCGTAGTCCTCCCACAGCTGGCAGATAATACCCTGGGTTTCTCTTGTCTCTTTGCGTTGTCGTCGACGGAGTTTACCCTCACTGATGAGCTTAAGCTGGAGTGGGATTGTACGAGTATGTAGAACTGTAGGTACTAATTTAACTAGTTCAGTCTAATTATTTTACGATATTAAATTGAAAAACATACACTAATTAATTAAATGGGATAATAAGAGAAATTAAAGGCAATTAAGTGTCGATAAGGATAATTGCTTTATTTAGTAACAATTATTCGGAAAAATGCAGTGTTTTATTATTTTTTCTATTTAATATTATTATTACTTTTTTATTTTTATAACTTTTAATATAAAAACAATTTCATTGACATATGGTTTGAATAGTCCTGATATACGGTCCGAATTGTCCTTACATAGGGTCCGAATTGACTTACTTGACTTAATCCACTTCGTCCCATGGGGACCACTGCTGCTCTCCATTTCTTCCTGTCTTTGGCTGTTGTTCTTGCATCTCCCCATGTTTTATCAATCTTCTGTAGGTCGGATGTTAGCTCCCTTCGCCAGGTGTTCTTTGGTCGGCCTCTTTTACGGTGTCCTTGAGGGTTCCATTCTAGTGCCTGGTTGGTCACATTGTTGCTGTTCTTTCTCAGTGTGTGACCAATCTATTATCATCGTCTTTCTATGATTGTTCTTTCAATTGGCTCTTGTTTTGTACGTTTCCAGAGATCTTCCTTTCTGATTTTATTTGGCCACTTTATTCCAATGATGTTTCGTAAACCCCATTTTAAGAAAACCTGTAGTGTCTTTTTATTGACTGCGTTTAGTCTCCAAGTTTCAGATCCATAGAGAAGGATGGACTTCACATTTGTATTGAAGATTCTCAATTTTGTGCATTTTCTCAAGGCTTTGCTTTTCCAGTTTGGTCCCAATATAGCAACTTCTGTGCTTTCTTTTTCCTCGCTGTGATATCTTCATCAGTGCCACCAGTTGTACTGATGACACACCCATGTAGGTGAATTCCTGAATGTCGTCGATTTCTGCACTTCTAACTATTGTTTTGTTTTGTTGATTGACATTTATTCTCATTGATTTTGTTTTAGCAAAATTGATGTCCTACTTATTTTGCAGCTGACTCGAGGTTGGAAGCTTGGTTTTGTGAGTCTTGGTGGCGATGAGATAGTTGACAAATATCATCGGCAAAGTTTAAATCTTCAAGACATGATTTTAATGTCCATTTTATTACCATTGGTGTATCATATGCTTTTCGGCTCACCCAGTCAATAACAATAAGAATGAGAAGAGGAGAGAGTAGGCATCCTTGCTTGACGCCAGTTGACACAAGGAAAGGGTCTGTTAGATTTTCTGCATGGATAACTTGACAGGTAAATCCATTATAAAGTTGTAGGATAATGGATATTATCTTCTATGTATTATGTATTCCATAGTTTCTAAGGATGTTCCACAGCAGCACTTGATGGTCAATACTGTCAAAAGCCTTCTCAAAATCTATGAAGGTTAGGTAAAAGGAGGTCTGCCACTCAATGCTGTGTTCAATGATTATAGTGACGATTTGGTCAATGCGATCTTTCTTGCCGAAAACCAGCCTGCTCATCCCTTAGCATTTTGTCCACTTCTGTTTTCATTTTTTGAAAGATGATATGGCATAATACTTTGCTTGGTTGCTTGGTATGGATATCAAAGTTATTCCTCTCCAGTTGTTACACACTGACTTGTCACCCTTTTTGGCAGTTTCACCAATATTCCCTTACTCCAGTCCGCGGGTAAACACTCATCTTCCCATATTTTTTCAAAACAATTGTTCAATGCATATGTTATCCATTGCCTTCATAGCTTCTGGTGGGATTTTGTCAATTCCTCCAGCTTTTCCATTTTTCAAATGTTTAATAGCTGCAGTTATTTCAGATCTTGTAATTTTCCCCTTGTTTATGTTTATATCATCTCTCTTTTCTATGATCGGTGGGTTTGTAGGAGGGAGCCGATTTAACACCTCTTAAAAATGTTCTTGCCATCTTTTCAACTGATCTTCTGCTTTTGTAATATTCGTACCGTTTTTGCCTTTAACAGGAGCATTTAGGCTGGTGTTGTATGTACTACTAATAAGTAGTCTGGTTGTATTGTAAAGGGACTTAAGATCACCTTTGCCACTAGCTGTTTCTGCCTCTCTTGCCAGATGTTCTACGTAGTTTTTTTTTTGTCTTGTTTTACATCCCTTTTTTACCTCCTTGTCTTTCTCGTTATACAAATTTTGGGTTTGTCTTTTTTGTTGTCTTGTGGTAGCATTTAGGCTATTTTCTTTGCATTTTCTCCTTTCTTTAATTTTTACCCAAGTTTCGTCGTACACCCAGTTTTTTCCGCTTTTGCTGTACATATCCTAAGGTTTCTTCACATGTTGTAATCAGTGCGTCTTTAGTTTTCTTGCCAAATATTTTCAATAGTGGTATCTTCAGCTCCATAGTCTTCAAGAGCTGTAAACCTGTTTTGGAGGATAAGTTGGAAGCTTTCTTTTACTACTTGATTTTTGAGCTGTCCTATATCGAACTTTTTCTTTTTGATTTCCAACGACTAAGTGATGGTCGGAGGCTGCATCGGCACCCCTCTTAGCCCTAACATCTTGGAGTGATGACCTCCATCTTCGAGATATGGAAAAATGGTCTATCTGATTTTTGGCATTTCCTGCTGGTGACACCCAGGCAGTTTTGTGACATTTCTTGTGGGGAAAAAGGTTCCTCCTATAACTAGGTTATTGGTGGCACAGAGATCTGCAAATAATTCCCCATTTTCGTTCATAGTACATATGCCATGTGGTCCTATCTCTCTTTCTCTTTTCTTTCTACTGGAACCTACTTTTGCATTTAGATCCCCCATTAGTATTAAAATATCTCTTTTTGGTATTTGGTCAATGATTGTTTGTAAGGAGTGGTAGAAATCTTCCTAATCATTTTCGTCTGCTTCATTTGTTGGAGCATAAACTTGAATAATGGTGGTTTTTTCTTGGTGAAACTGGTTTCCATTCTAGAAGTGCTTTTGTATAAGTTTTTGTAATCAGAAATCCAACTCCTTTCTCATGCGGATCATCTTGGTTTACGTTTCCTGATTATATACTGGTATGTCCAGAATTCCATCTGACTTCACTGAGGCCTAAAATTTCAATTTCATATCGATCCATTTCTTTAGCTACTTGTCCTGTTTGATATAGGGTTCAAATATTCCAGGTGGCTATTTTTGTTGAGTGTTTGGCTGAAAACAGCTCCATCGGTCTTCGCGTCATACGCTGTTTTCTATTTTTGTTTTGTTGTACTTCCTCAAGTCGTTGACGAGAAAGAATAGTATTTGCTTCAAAGGTCGTTTCTGTAATCAGCTGGTTTTTCCAGAGTAGGGTGATTAACCCTACGCCTAACCCCCTGGCTCGGATGACCAGCAATTTTTCTGTAGGGGTTGTTTTCCCTTAGACGATAGCAGTTGCTAACGAGTTCCATCTAACCGGATTTTCTTTCTGGATTTACTTCCATAGCCTTTGACTCAATAGTCTACTCACAAGGCAGTGATACTAGTTAACCCATAGCTGGGGCAAGGTTGGTGAAAGCCAGGACGTGTTCACACACCGGTGCCTGCACTATGCACTTCTTGGGTCCTTGCTACTCCGAGAACACCTTCAAATTAGCCTTGAGTGCTAGACCTAAGTTACCGTGCATTGCTAAGGGGAGGCACTAAAGGAGTCTTAGTAGTGTAGAGGCTATGTACTGGCAGGGAAAGATTTACGCACTCGACTCGCCCTTTTCACCTACAAGTAGGCTTGCCAGCGACAGCAGAAATCTAGAGACGTTTGATCTCTGTTGTACTAGACACATATCACTACCCTGTGGTGTTACCACCACTAACGCACAACGGTCCGAATTGTCAGGGTCCGAATTGCCTTGGGCCGAATTGTCTGGTACCCTGGTGAAATTATCGGGAATTCTACCAAAAATATGTTGGCAAATATGATTTAACCCTAAGTGGAACAAGATCTAATTTAAAATTACATTCCTTTAGATTTTATTTAAACGGGCAATTTTTTGTTATAATAAAGAAATAAATTTGGCGCCTTTGTCTTTAGATAACCTTTAAGATAACCTAAATCCATTTCAACACAAATGAAAACAGCGATGTGTGCGTTTTATGTGCAGTAATTTTGTGACGTAGGATGCGTAAAAATAGGATTAGGCCATGGAGAATGTGATTGAGGCCTGGTTGCAAAAACGAAAAACTATAGAAGATGCTACAACACTTTGGTTCAGGGATTAGAAATTGAAGAATAGAATTCACAGTTTTACATACCAGCTTCCTTCCTATTATCTTTATCATATGGTACAGTTTTGATTTAACATTCCGAATAACTTCTCAGTCTTCCACTTAATCAATTAAATCTTCTAAATAATTCATTAGTCCACTGAAATTTTGTTGCTTTCTTTCTCGCCATTTTTCCATATGCATTTGTTTACAAAATATTTTGATAAGTTCCAAAACATGTTCTGATTGGTCAATTCCCATCAAAGTTGTCAGAAAAATAGGATGAGGTTCTATTCAAAGTGCTTCAAATTTGTTTAACAAAGTATTTAATGCAGGTTTACACGGACAATAATCGTTGTCAAAGAAAACTTTTACAAAGTTTTTGATGGAAATTTTTGATCGTGTAAACGGGGCTTTCGTAAGGAAAAATAAAAAATGGTATCTATTTGCAAAATTACGAGGGCGGCTTTAATTTACTAGTACTCAGGAGCAGACATAAGTTTAAGAGTTATTTCACAATAATTTATAACTACGATTACAAATCTTTGTGAAATATAAAATCGCTTGTAAACTTACGTTACTTTTACATTTATGTCTTTGAATTTTTGGAGAATATAATTAAAGACCTATAAAAATGATAGGCATGTATGGCAGCGGACTTATATTTTGCATGTGTGTATGTATTGGATGTAAAATTTATATTTCTTAATTTTTACGTAAAATTCAAACCGTTTTACCGGTGTTGAAAATATAGTTCTCCACACAAGTGATTATGTGGTTATCATTAATTGATTAGTTTAAAATAATAACGAAATTAATGACGGCATAAACAAAACAGCTTCCGCTTACCGCGGGACCGTAAAATTTAGTTTGGAGAATTTCGGAAATGGACCATTTTTTTAATTAGATAAACATAATTTTATATTAATTCTCTGGGATTAATAAATTTATCTAATCGTAATAGTTAAATACGGAATTTTTAAGCCTCATTGAGTCTCTGACTTATTAAAATCCATAATTTAAATATCTCGATTGGAGAAAAACTATTGTCTACATTTACCACTGTAAGATAACATATGTTTGTATAGGAGCGGACCATAGAGTTGTAATTTAGAGATGTACAGAATCGACCAATAATATAAAGTATATTGAAAAGTGCGTTTTGTAATCTTGCGTACTTGTGTTTAGTAAAGCTATTATTTTAACTTTCCTGTACAAAAGGTCCGGATAAGATCATCGTCAGTAATCCCGGCATTGTCATAATTGTGTCCTCTCAAGATATGTACAAGAACTTAAGTATATGTTTTAATATCTTTTGAAAAACAATGTTTTATTTTATTTTTGATTTTGTTATTGAATGTTTTCAGTTCAATAATGTAGTCTTTTATAATGAAACATATAATATTTTTGAGTTTCCCCTATAATTTTAGAAGTAGACATTGCTAGGATGTTAGAAATTATATACATGTAAAGCACAAGTCTCACATTTTAATTGAGAAAAAAAACAGTCATCTGTTTATCGCTGCTTCGCAACATTTTGAATTCACGTTATCTTAAAAAAGGAAGTAATTATAGATAATAACCTTGCATTTTCTATAATGGGCTAGTATTAGGACTAATATAAGGGTTGATATGGAACTATTATATCTATCTATTACAATGACATATTAATCAAAAACATCAAAACCTTTCATAAAAAAGATTGTTCTATGTAAATTCATACATTCATTTATACATTTCTGGCCACAAATCACTTTTTGACACGCGACGTCACCATTGACCACAGGCCGATGTCGATGACGCTACCATATCGAGCGAAATACGGTTTAGCTATTGACGATAATTATCCAAATCACGCTAAGATTGAAATGGATATTCTCATATTACATGATCAAAGGAAAATTTAACGAAATAACGATTATTATAAATATTAGTTACGAGTTAATAGTGCTGTTCCCTTATATTGCAGCAACAACAGCGACAACCACAACAAACCCGATGCCAACTACAACGACAACCACTACAACCATGACAACCCCGATGCCAACTATAACAACGTCAACGCCAACCACCACCACTACCATTCCAACGTCGATGACAATACCAACCACAGAGACTACGCCAACAACGATGTCGATGCTAACTTCTACCATGTCTATGAAACAAAGAACGACTACTTCTGTAATATCTTCATCAGAGAAATCACTTCAGAGATCAGCTATCAACTTAAATGAAGGTCTCATTATTTGATCGTTTATTTCATAAAAATGAATGAAAATGGAAATCACAATCGCATGTTTGTTAAGATCTTCCCACATCAAGAGGGAAGATCTTCTTGGTTATGCTTTAATTATTCTTTTCTTTTTCCCCACCACTTTTCAAAACCAAACTTTTTAATAATACGTGACATATCGCAACAAGTATTGGGCAGCAAAAGTCAATTCGGATTTTTTACGAGTTATCTCCCCAAACACGGAAAACCTGGTATCACCTACTCTCTGGATCTGGAAGATGGATAGAGGAAAACTGATGGTTCAAAAATGTAAAGCAACTTACGGCACAAGGTTATTGAATATTATCAAAACATTTTAGGGAGTGCGTATACGAGCCACTAACATTGGAATATTATAATAAACATCTATAGTCTTCACGTAAGGTTATCTGACGACATGTCCTCTAAATGGCATCAACGTCCGGCGATACCTGATGTTTGTTTTTTGTTTGTTTGATGGTGTTTAACGCCACTTTCAGCAATTTTTCAGCTTTGATTTAGAAAACATCTTAGCATCCATATGTTTTCAGATTTAGGACATTTCCGGTTCTGCAGCTTCCGGGTAAATGATTTTTCCCTGGATAATGCTATTCGATGCAGGCTTTCATATGGCTACTATACGTCAGTGCGACTTCTGATATGACTATTATACGTCAAAACTGGTTCTGATATGACTACGTAAGTACTTGTTCTGATATGACTACGTCAGTACTGGTTCTGATATGGCTACTCTACGTCAGTGCCGATTTGATATGGCTAATCTACGTAAGTGCGGTTTTAATATCGCTACTCTACGTCAGTTCTGGTTTTGATATGCTTACTCTACATCAGTATTGGTTCTGATATGGCTAATCTACTTAAGTGCGGTTTTAATATCGCTACTATACGTCAGTACTGGTTCAAATATGGCAATTCAAGGTCAATATTGGTTCAGACAAGCAAAAATTTGACATTAATTTTTTTTTGTTTTGACAGTCTTGGGTTTAACTGGAAGATGTGTAGATGTACTATGTATGTGTATGTTCAATACGACCAGTGCCATCACACAAGTCATCAGAATCATTCGTCGCTCTACTTTTAAAAACTCTTCAGATGATGACTTGAATCAACTGTTAACGTATCTACTATTATGTTTGTAATTTATTTCCCCATCTTTACCAGAGGTTCGATATTGGGGATGCATCGTTCGCTTTATCCGTGGTATGCCTTAGTTGACAAGGATTGCCAGTTAAGTTTGTGGTCTTTGCTAAGTGTTCTGGCTTCTTCATCTTATAAAAACTGGAAACAGTGATATAGCTAAACGATTGCTGAATGTAGCATAAAACACAATTCAAGCAAACATGGTATTAATCGACATGTCCACTTTGTGCTTATGACCTTTTGCAAGGTTTTATCGATGTCAACCTGATTGATATCTTCTGGTCAGGTCAGGAGCATTGGATTTTAAATTTGACGTTCGGGTATTCTCTAGACTAACCATTTTGTAATATAGATAAGTTCAAATATACCGAACGTATTATGACGTCATTCTCTTTATGACGTGCACTGTTTACATTTCTCAGCTGAGTTTAAATTAAGATTTTATAATTTAAAATTGAAGTTGAAATGTAATTTATATTTAAATTTTATAAATTATTTAGTATTCTCAGCTTTAAAAAAAGACTGTCATGTGCATGTGATATTAAATGGCGTCATATTATCAACCAATCAAAATGCTTATATCGGTGGTCCTGACCTGGTGTTATATTTGAAAGTAAAGCTTGCGTAAATGAAAAATATAGCACCAGGAGACCCGGTTATGATTGATAGAGATTGACACTTTTCTTGTCGAAGGCAAAGGGTTCTCTAAGGATACAAAAGCGCAGGATAATACAGCGGTTGCATATGAGATGAAAATAAATGCAGAAAACAACACAATCATTGCCAAAAACACCAAAAGTCATAGGCAATGACATTGTAATCAATAACCAGAATCGAAACGGAATATTGAAGACCATCTGGAACGACAGTAATATCGTTTAAACATCAAACTGATGCGCAGCATGTTAATTTCGTTATTACTTTATTTGAGCAAGTCGTGGGACTCTCATAGCAGATCTCAAGAGTTCACGGGGAAATGAAAAAGAAAATAGGGCAAGCCACTGTACTTTATGAAGACCTAATTTCACAATAAAAAAGTAAAACTGAAATGTCATTCACATGTCACACGATCAGGGCTTACCCAGACACGTATGCATGGTACTGTTTAAGGAGGGAGAAAGCTAGGCAGACATAAATCAATTATTCAATTAATACACGTAAACTTGAGTTCAGAATTCATAGCTGGCTTTCTTTTGGAAATCTAAGTCAAATTTATATAACGGTTTTCATACATAAAATTTACCTTGTATAACTTGTATTTATTAACATACCTAAAATTCGCTTCAAAACCCTTTAATGAATCGAGAAAAATAAAATAACCGCTCTATATAGTATGAAATAGAGCACAACATTACCTCTTATTTGCTAACGATTACTCTTGAAAAGTTATGTTGATTGTTGACGATATTGCTCTGAAGATAACCAAAAAAACACATACATAGCTGGCAATTAATAGTCGATAAAATGTCGAAGTTTTTAAAGTAGAATAACCTTTGGTATCTGATAATGATTTTATTTGGAATTATCTATTACAACAACCTCTACAGTATGTTAACAGCTTACTTTGGGAAATATGATAATATTCTGGATAGTAATGTGGTAAACATTTTAACATCTGTATTGCTATCTGCACAGAAAGAAATTAACTTATTTGTGTAGAAAGCTACAGTCTAACATTGTACAAGCATTACGGTGTATTCTTCGTTTTTTTCAGTTATAATAGTACATCACGGAGCTGCTCTTAGTGCCGGAATGACTTCATTAATTGTCATCATCTGTTTGTTGGCGTTGTTTATAGTTATAGCAATCGTAGTTTATCGTTTAATTTGGAAAGGTGCTGTCAAATTCTTTCAAATAAATGTGGTACATGCAAGCTAGACTGTGGTGAATAATTAACTGCTTTCCGAACTTCTTAAACTACCGTCTATGTCAAAGCAATGTGATTAGGATATTCAATAAACAAACTGTCCGATTATCTCGTGCACTGAGTTGCTTGCTGTGTATCGCAGTTCAACTCTTTTTTGGTAACGTCAAATGTTCATGTGTATCCATTTGTTTTATTGTAAGCATACTAAACTTATGTTTCCTCATTAGAACTTTCCTTTTTGCTACTTGTTTATATAAGTTTTATTTACAAATGTGACATATTAAAACTTCCAGTAGATAAGTGTGACAATTTCAAGAAACTTTAAAATGTTAACATTTGCAAAAAAAATTCATTTAGACTTGGATACATGTGACCCATTAGATTAGAACACCGGATAACAAATATTTAGATACTTCATTACTATTGGATTTTACATTTCGCACAGGTAGACTTATTAATTTCGGAATTTTTAGGAATTCAATTTATTCCAAGGATTTCGCAATAACATTTGGAACTACATTTATTGATAGGACATTTTATTTGACACTGATTGGAACTTAAAAAGACAGTCAAATTTACATTATCTTGTATTCTTACGTGTAATTAACTGTAATTATTAACCAATTAAATTGTATTTGTCTTGTTTTGGCTACTTTAAAGGTTATTTTTACCTGTAGCAATATATTCAAAGATAGTGCGCGGCAATCATGGTTTCAAAGAAGCTGAATTGTTGAGCATCAATGAGTCGAGCACACTCTGCCTGCCTCAAATTGAATTTATTATTATAAGATTGATAGCATCTTTGAGAAGAGCACACCACACCATGCCTGCAGTCAGCCCCCAATTGAATGTATTACGAATAAGGTTGATAATAAGACATCAAGACATAATGTACATAACAAGAATTTACACGTGTGTTCTTAACTGCTGAACGTGTGGTTAAATAATTCAAACAAATCGATTGATACCCGAGACAACCATAAAAATTGAAATTGAACAAAACACGAATCACAAATATATTGACCAGGGATATACATTAAGCAATTTCAAAGGAAAACCCCGTACAATTCATAGATCTGTTGTTGAGTCTTCTCTGTATGCTAAGTCGTTTTTATTTTATCTGTATTCTCACGTATTATAATTAAATGGCAACAAATGGGACTACACAGATACTTCATTTACACCATCCCAGGATTGCTGTGGCCATACCTATCCCCGTTGGGCATAACCGTCCCCGAATTCAGGATGTACCTTATTTTAAAAAGCGTTGAAATTATACCAGAGGTAGATCGATAACCTTATATTTAATTTATGTTTGACGTCCACCAATATTTAAGATATGTGCAGGACGAAACGGTAATAAATCAAAGGAAATTTATTAAAGATAACTTTACTTCTGGCCACATGTCACGGGAAAGCGTGCATTTGAATTCAGATCTAAGCTGTTCTGATTTCACTTTACTAACAATAGGAAAATAAACAGAGGATCTTAAAACCTCAATTGCTCTAATTGGTAAATATACACTAAAATACCATTAGCAAACGGAAAGAGTATTTAAAGGACATCAAAGGTTAATAGTCCATAAGGGATAGGGGAATGTCCAAATCTAGAAGAAATTAGAAAACCTTTTATTGAAGAAACAAATGATAAATATTGTAGTTTTAAAAACCTTTGTATTGATAATAAATTCTTGTGGTTAATAAGCAATGAAGATACATCTGTTATAAAACTTTTATTGAAATTAGTCGTTGAATTGAAAGAAAAGCGTAATGTATTAATCAGCTAAGATGATAGAGTTGTCTCCCCTTGCTCAGTTCTTACTGGAAAACCTTATTACATTTATATATCTATGTTCTTATAATGAATACAATTATGTTAAAATGAAACTTTTGTTTATTTATTAGGATTTGTGATTTTGTTTCTTTCTTTGATTAAATTGTAATTGATTCTGCCTCTAACGGGCACCTTAAATTGGTAAATAAAAATCTGTTCTGTTCTGTTCCATAAGGGATAGTGGTAAAATTTTGATCATCCAGCAATTTGCTTGTCAGGTAATTATAGCAAATTCTGATAAGAAGAGCAAGTGGGGTAGCTATGACGGATGTCAATCGATTTGTCAAGGAAAACTTATTTTTCTCCTCAAAACACTTTTTTCCTGGAAATTAACAAATCAAGTTGTAGATCGACACGATCGAAGGGATTTTGTGACATTGAACAAATATAATAAGTTGTTTGAATTGAGTATGCATAGAATATGAAGAAACGTTGAAAGTGTAAAGTTCAAAAAATTATCGGCTGATAAAATTCAGATCCACGACAGAAACGTAGGCGCTACAAATAGGGGAGGGGATGGCAATCGATATTAAGTTTTTTCTGTCCATTTCAAAGTTTGATGAAACATGCGTCGTTTTCTTTGTTCGGAGACATTCTTAATCTATTGGCAAACATTAACCCACATACTTCTTGTACATCGTTTCATGAAGATGTTGACAAAAAATGAATAAAATATTTCCACCACTTGAATTTGTTCATTACAAATTATTCGACGACCAATATTCAACCATTGCTCTGGTCTAGTAGGAGGTCCGCGCATGATAGTTGCATTGGGTCTTGTTAAATACTTTATGTTTTAGAGTTTATTAGCCTGTTGAAGGAATTTTTAAGAGAATTTAAAAAATTCTTAAAATCATTCCGGCGATATGCATCAAAATATCGCGATATTTCACAGACCATTGTGAAAAAACTCCTTCTTTGACGGTCCAAAGTCTGCACACAGTGTCTCTGTATATAAATTCGACATCCTTAAGCGAATAGTTACAACATATGCTGTAATTATTTTCTAAAGCCCTTAGTTTTTACATTTTTCTGTACAGTTATCATTAACTTAGTTCTCAAACAACAGTACTGATGCAAATGATTTCCAAAAGTGCAATATGTACTAACAGTTTATGACAACCACACAATTTTTAAGAGAATAGATTGTTATTGTTTACTGGTTTTTTGATAACTCGGGAGATTTTCTTTTGCTTCTGAGCCCAAATATTTACCCTGTCGTTGATTAATTGGAATCTTATTAAATTATTGTCAGGTTTCCATTAGTAAAAGGTATCTAAAAAATGTGAAAATTGAGGTAAACATATTTTAACGAGTATAGCTCTGTATTTTGTTCAATCTATGATACATAGTTTCGCCTTCATTTACACAGATTTATGATTTGTTAATAACAAAGATATAACCTGCTATTACTATGGAGATTGTAAGTAAAAGTTTTACTAATCTAATAACGTCAAGAATGTTATCCCATAAATCGTGATAAGTTATACGTAAATAAATATTTACTTAAACAAATGAAGGGACTTTTACTGTACTTAATTCGTCTAAATCCTAACAACGAAATTTAGACATTTTTTTTAAGTACATCATGATAAATAATTGGTTGATTGGTTGTTGCAAGACAAAGTTAGCGCAGCAAAGTAAGGTAAGCACAGACACTACAAGGTAATATAAGAAAACCAAACATGTTCATTGAATGTGTTTTATTATTATATATATGAAGCCTTTTATTTCCAGTTTTCCATGAATTCATCTTAAGTACAAATCACGCATCCAGAATGTTATCTACTGGACAATAGATCTCATACATCAAATATTTTACAATTTTTTTTATGATTGAAAAGCTGTCTTCTGATCGTGAGAGCTTTGTTATGTTCAAAACTATTTATACTTTTATTTAAACTTTTCGCGGTCAATTTTTGAGACTGTTTCATCGCGTTAATTGTATAATTTAATATCATACAACAAAATGCAACTCTAATTGTGCCTACTTACATACAGTTTTTAGCAATTATTTCCCCTGACTTCTAAGCGCTTTATAGCAGGATCGTCTAAGTGTACTACCAAAACACTAACTCCTGACCACTATTTTAAAAACAGTAAAAACGGTACTAAAAAAAGTACAGCGACACTTTCTACTCCAGGAGTGGCATTCCCATTGTAACAGCATTAAACATTTGATTTTTCGAAACTCTATACGGCCTCATATGCAGCTTAAATCTAGGCTTCAAGATCTTATAAAACGCTGCTTTTTCAAGAACAACGACTCTAAATCTAATACTGTATATACCGAAGACCAAATCTGTCATATGTTAGATTTTCTGATTGTCATGTTTTGAGGAGAAGTTTTTCAACAGACTGTTGGTATTCCAATTGGTACTAATTGTGCTCCTCTCCTCGCCTACCTGTTTATGTACTCTTATGAGGTTGACTTCCTAGAAGGCCTGCTGATGAAGAAAGAAAAGACACTGGCCCAGACCTTTACTTTAACATTCCGCTATTGATGATGTTTTGTCCCTCAACAATGCTAAATTTGATTAGTATTTACATTCAATTTACCCTAGCGAGCTAGAAATTAAAAACACCACTATAACTGAGGTCAGCCTCTTACTTAGACCTACTTCTAGAAGTTGACTCGGGAAAACTACAAACTAGACTCTACGACAAACGTGATGACGTCAACTTTCCAATTGTCAACTTCCCGTTCATCGACAGCAACATTCCAGCAGCTCCAGCGAATGGTGTGTACATTTCACAACTTATACGTTATTCTAGATCCTGCGATCGGTATCCGATTTTCTAGACCGATCACTGCTGTTGACTGCTAAACTACTCAAGCAAGGGTTTGTTGCACCTAGGCTAATGTTATCTCTCCAGAAGTTCTATGGTCGTCACCATGACTTTATTGATCGTTATAGGAAATCAGTGTCTCATATACGATCTGACATTTTCGCTGAGTCATAGGTAGTGATTCCTATTCCTGAAATTGATTTTTCCCTAAACATGACAATGAGTAACTCAACGGGTGTCAAATTAGAGACAGGCACTGCTTACTCGTCTGGAGCAACCGAGTGCACCCATGGTTTTTTTTTTGGGGGGGGGGGGGTTCGGGTTACTCTCTTTTTGTTTTTTGTGTTTTTGGTTTTTGTGTTGAGTTTGTCTATACATGTATCCGGATTTGTAACTGTCCCTTGACTTTTGACTCTTGTTGTTCGGTCGGTTTTCTTTGCTATTTTTCTAAAACCTGTATTATCTGGGTCATAAATTAGCTTGTAGCATTGATGTTAGTTTTTCAGTTTTATTTCTTTAACCTGGTTGTTGTGGGTTTTTTTTATACATTTCTACATTTCGGTGATTCGATTAAATATTGCATTGATTGTTTGTTATTAAAGTAATATATGCGTGTTCTTTCATTAATCAGGCGCTATTTTAACGTAACAGGTTTACATGTGGCTAATGTTTTATATGTAATTAGTAATGTATGCGTCTTCTTTCATTAATCAGGCACTATTTGTAAGTAACAGGTTACATGTGGCGAATGTTCAACAATGGTTTTTAAACCTTCATCGATAATGCCACATTCGTTTGACCAGTACATCTTTTCCAGATTATCCACGTCTCACATGCGAGACGGGATAAAAAATCAAAAGTAAACTGCGTAAACCAGTCGTACCTCAAAAATAAACAGATAAACAATGCTGTTTCTTGATTGGCTGCTAAATTGGGAAATAGCTGCCGATTGGCCAACAAATAAGCAGAGCTAAGTTCAGGATGAAAACCCAGCATTATTGCGGGGAAATAGCATTCATAATAGGCCGACCGCCGTTTGTAGCTACTTGAGAAAAGTTGAGCGATCACGAATCGGTTACGATAAAATAAGGGAAAAAATTTAATTGAAAAAAATATGCAAGATTATGAGAAGCAAACTGTTTTAAAAGAAACGTGGCATGGATTTGTGTATGTTTATCATAAAATGTGTATTATAAATCTTAAACGGAGTAATACAGAAATTGTCTGAAATTTCATAAGCGTGATATTTTCGCGAACTGGTCTACATAAATTATATTGGTGAATATGATGCATCTAGGAACTAACCCCAATGCATCATTGGATTCTCCCTCTGATCTGTATTTTATGGACAAAATGACTCAGGTTAGGAGACAAATTATAATTCTTTTCCTGCTTACTGACAAGGTCAACATCAACTATCTTACCACGTATGATGCATCTAGAGATCCATAGCACAGTGCATGCTTCAATTGCTGCCTCTGACCTATATTTTGAAGTTGCCTAATTTGGCTAACTTTAAACATTGTGTACTTATAACGAAGTGATGTAAATAATAACAATGCATATTGTCATTTTACATTAAAAACAGTACGTATTTTTGTCCACAAAGAAAAATAAAGCTTTGAGACGGCTAGTTTATTTGAAAAGCTAATACTTGTGTTTTCTTCTAGCAACTGTTTTATCGCGATATCTGTGCAGAATACGGTCACGTGACACATTCGGCATCAGTTGCAAATGTTACGTATGATTGTTACAGAGGTGACGGAAACGAAAACGTAGAGGTTTTACCTAATACTACGACCTCCGTAAGCCTACCAGGTCTAGTACCATCATATTAAGACGTATCCAAGTGAAGAAAACATTTCAACCGATTTTATACATGTTTATATCGCCCATTGATATACATTAACATTCTAAATGAGAAAGCCACATGAATCGCAAATCTATTGTTCAATCTTCTGTTTGTAAAATCCATTAATTATTACAGTTTTGTTGTATATTCGTTTTCTTCCTAATAATATTCAAATGGCAATACTACACAAAGACAACCTCATTTACATCATATTATCTATTATCATACGGTACCTGTGCCAATAAGCGTCCACAACACTCATGTGGACACAGATCCATTAATTATTACGGTTTGGTTTTGTTGTATATTCGTTTGCTTACAAATAATAATGTCAATAATACACAAAGACAACCTAATTTACATCACATTATCTATTCTCATACGGTACCTGTGCCAATAAGCGTCCACAACACTCATGTGGACACAGTTACACACGCCTTATGAGGATTCATTATTGCTCCAAGAATTTTCAATTACAAACGTGTTTTGCAGGATCTTATGATCAATGACTTTAAAGCCAAAAAAAACAGTTCTTGCCATAATTCCCAATTCATATATAGTCCTTTAGGTCACGGGATAACTGGATATCTTAATATTGTTGAAAATGAAAGACTCCAGAATGTGTTGTCCAAAGCTCCAAAGTACCGTGGACCTAAATCCATCAACTGGAATTATAACTTTAAATTATTGATGGATTCAATAGAGGACTAGGCCAGAAAATGGGCAAAGCAAGAGGACCAGAAGGTTGATACCTTGTCCGAGTGTGTAAAGGCCTTGAGTTCATTTATTCAAATAAGAATAAGTCGTTTCAGAAGATCCATTAAGTACAAAAGCATCACCAATCTTCAGAAATCTTGATGCTCTTAAAACTTTGTCCGACATTCATGACACGTGGATTTAATTTTGCACACAATTTAAAAACATATTTTCATTTTCCATAATTATTTAGAACGAAAAACTTGTGGTGTTGTTTGTGGTTGGTAAGTTCAAGGTTATCGCTCTCGTTAATGTATAAAAGGTAAAGAAGATATTATTTTCGAACATTTAAAGATTATTTCCTGGTTAGAAAAACTAAAACATTTACTATTTTAACACAAACTAAAATTATAACCCCAGGACTATGTAATCGTTATATAGTGTTTATTTTCTCATTGTGTTGAATTATGGTCCGACTTCTTTTTTAATAAATGCCAAAAATGTGCAAACTAATGCCAATATATTTTAGAGATTATGGCGTAAAGATTTGTTCAAATAAATAATACACAATATACGTCTTGATTTGTATACAAAAGTTTGATATTTTAAATAACTAAGACATATAACCTGCGGTTACTATCGAGGCTGTAACTTACGGTGAGTAACTCACAATGAAGAATGTTTGTTTCATCCAATGTTGACAACAATCTGTTTTAATAAATCAAATACATTTTATATGAATAAATTGGTTATTTAAAAAAGGAAAAACTAATTCTTCCAAATCCTTACAACGAACTTTTACGCATTTGTTGCCGTTTTTTATTCCATCGTAAATTATTACAATATTTATAATTTATCACGCATATCTTTCTAGTTGTCTTTTATTTCCAGTAATTAAAGAAGTAATCAGTCCATTACTTATTTTGGATATCACAGATTTCATTCTAAAAATGAAGATATGTTTACACGTTTTGGTAATATGTGGAATAATTAGCAAATCCTCGGGTAAGCACAACATAGTGAAGTAATTACTGTATGTTATGATTAGCACAACTCGGTAAGGTAATTACGGCATGGTCAGGTAATTTAAACATGGTCTGATAAGCACAGCAGGGTAAGGTAATTACGTCTTCGTCAAGTAATCTCAGCCTGGACTGATAAGCACAGTGGAGTAAGGTAATTACGGCATGGTCAGGCAATCTCAGCATTATCTAATAATCGCAGCAGGGTAAGTTTATTTCAGCATGGTCTGGCAATCTGAACATGGTCTCTCTAAGCACAGCAGAGAGATGGTAATTACGGCATAGTCAGGTAGTTACTACATGTTCTGATAAGCACAGCAGGTAAAGGGTATGGTAATTACGGCATTGTCGGGCAATCTAAGCGTGGTCTAATAAGCACAGCAGGGGAGGTAATAACGGTATGGTCAGGTTATCACAGCATGGTCTGATAAGCACAGCAGGGGGAGGTAATTACTGCATGGTCAGGCAAACTCAGCATGAACCGGTTAGCATAGTAGGGTAAAGTAATTACGTTATGGTCTGATAAGCACAGCAGGGTATAGTTATTACGTCATGGTCAGGCAATCTCATCATGGTCCGATAAGCACAACACGGTAAAGTAATTAGGTCATGGTCTGATAAGCACAGCAGGGTATAGTAATTACGCCATGGTCAGGCAATCTCAGCATGGTCCGATAAGCACAGCAGGGTAAAGTAATTAGGTCATGGTCTGATAAGCACAGCAGGGTATTGTAATTACGTCATGGTCTGATAAGCACAACAGGGTATAGTAATTAAGTCATGGTCTGGCAATCTCAGGGTGATCTGATAAGCACAGCAGGGTAAAGTAATTACATCATGGTCCGATAAGCACAGCAGGGTAAGTAATTACGTCATGGTCCGATAAGCACAGCAGGGTAAAGTAATTACGTCATGGTCTGATAAGCACAACAGGGTATAGTAATTACGTCATGGTCAGGCAATCTTGGCATGATCTAATAAGCACAGCAGGGTCCGGTTATTACGACATTGTCTGATAAGCACAGCAGGGAAATGTTGTTACGTCATGGTCTGATAAGAACAGCAAGGTAAGGTTATGACGGCATGGTCAGGCAATCTCGCATTGTCTGATAAGCACAGCAGGGTAAGGTAATTACGGCATGGTCAGGCAAACTCAGCATGGTCTGATAAGTATAGCAGGGGTAAAGAAATTACGTCATGGTCTGATAAGCACAGCAGGGATGAGGTTACGGTTATTATGGCATGATCAAGCAATCTTAGCATGTTCTGATAAGCACAGAACGGTTAGGTCATTACGGCATTTATCATGTCCTAACAGAAAGGTTTTGTAATTACGGCATGATGAGGATTTCACAACATGTTCTGATAGTTCAGCGAAGTAAGGAAATTACGGAATAGTCAGATGATCACGGCATGTTCTTATAGACACAGCAAGGTTTTGCGATGGTTGCATGGTCAGGAAGTCATCGAATGGTCTGACAGCAAGGTTTGGTAATTACGGTATGGTTTGTTCCCCTCAAAAAGGTCTGGTAAGCATAACATGGTCACGCATGCATGCACAGAATGTTAAATGAAACTTATTATAACTAATATTTTGTTACTCCTATACAACAACGATTTAAATACATTTTTTTAAAGAAATACAAATTAGATATGTTTGCAATAAACCTGCCTTTTAACCAGACCAGGATTCTGCGGGAGTGAACCTAACTGGAATAAATGTCAGCCCACAAAAGAAATCACAAAGATATCTTAAAATACTTAATTTCTCTTCAGTAGTAACATTTTAACTGGTGTATCTCTGTTAAGGGTTTTGTGGTTTTGAACCCACTGGAATAAAGGTATCACCAAAGACAGCGAGTAGCGGCCATGTCACGAGGGACGTAACAAATACCAACTGTGGATATGGTATAACTGGATACAAAGTCCATTTTGATTCAATAACACCAATGATCACCTTTAAAGAGCTAAATGTTAATGGATCTACCACAGACAATGTTGATATTTATCCTTTAGTTCCTGCATTTACGTATAAAGTGTACGTCAAAGCGCTCTCAGTCAATGGTGAGGTGTTAAATCCTACCTCCGTTAATTACACCCATCCACACACAAGTAAGCACAATTTTCTTAGTAAACAATTTCTATTCTTAGGAGTACATGTGCTGATACATATTTTAGGGTTTTGTGGAACTGAACCCACTGGAATAAAGGTATCACCAAAAACAGCGAGTAGTGCCAATGTAACGTGGGACGTAACGAATATCAAATGTGGATATATTATTACTGGATACAAAGTCCATTTTAATTCAATAACCCCAGTGAGCACCTTTAAAGAGCTAAATGTTAATGGATCTACCACAGACAATATTGATATTTATCCTTTAGTTCCTGCATTTACGTATAAAGTGTACGTTAATGCGCTCTCAGTCAGTGGTGAGGTGACAAATCCTACCTCCGTTAATTACACCCATCCACACACAAGTAAGTTAGTCATATAAAATAAAGTAAATGGGCAACAAATACACATATTCATATTATAAACTGAATGTTGTAGTACTCCTAGAATGTCCTCATGGGTTCTATAATGTTATAATGAGAATTAATGTATTTAAATACTAGTTTTATCAAGGATAAAGGCAAAGAACAAATGAACTAATGGATTAGAATTGACTACAGACGAACCAATTAACTAAGAACCTAAAACAAAAATCAAAACATAAAATATAATTTAAAAACTCGAAAAGTACTACTGAAACTAAGAGTTTCCGGCATCATTAACGAGTGTACCACACTTTATTTATCAACAAGATCATTACGTCAATCGTAAAGTTTCTGAGTAATTATAAACTTATCCTTTACCGGCTCTAAAGGTATGCGCAACACTGTCAGCATAGTCTAACCCCTATCCCAGCAAAGTATATGGATCAGTGAGATAAACGTATCGATTGAGATATGTATAATAATAAGCTGGTGCAGATGTATAAGGTCACTTAATCTACTTTAACTTAGTGATTGGACGTCATTAATATCTCGAGAGGTAAAAAGAAAGTTATTTTCACTCCTTTTGATGAAAAGCCCTTAAATAAATTCAGGTTCAGATGTAGGTTTGTCGTAGACGACACTACGGTTGTGTTGCAACGGGCAACAGGCAAAAACTGCTTACTCCTCCGTAACCTGTGTGTTGTTAATTTGTCCTGTGTTTGTTGTGTGTCCTATAGCTTGGTATACGAGTTTAGACTGCGAGATTTGATTGTCACTTTGGTATGCGGCCTAAATTGTAAAGATAACTTAATACAAGTGTTATATTGGGCGCGAATCTCTTTACTTGAAAAATCCGGGGCGTAAACAAATGAATAATTTGAGTTTTACGTTATTTAAAAATGCACCCATGGCGGTTTTTACGAAAGTGCAGTGTAAAAAACTATTTACCAAAGCAAAATATACCAGAAGTTTCCTTTGTATTGAATCTGTTTGGATAGGTAAAATTTTTTTAAAAAATCATCAATTTATGATTTTTATTGACATCATTTATATAGCGTAGAAGAAATAAAATGATTGAGCTACTGTCTTTTCAGAAAAAAACTATTATAGAGTTCTTTCAACTTTTAAAATCAACAATTAATGTTAATAAATCTTAAATCGTTCAACGTTATTCTATCACAACTTTTCCATCCATAAGAATTTATAGGACCATGCAATTAATACATTAAAAACTACAGATTTCACTTTAATTAATTAATTAATTAATTAATTAATTTATTTATTTATTTATTATTTATTTATTTAGAACCAGCAACTGCTCCCCCAAATATTCACGCCAGTGAGACAGGAATAACCAGTCTTACAATAGCCTGGGACACATTGAGTCCTTTGACAAAAAACGGAATCATCCAAGGATACAAGTAAGATATATAGTATAAATATGCATTGCCTTTATTTCCTGTTTAATCTGCTTATTGTTTTCTACTCTCCTTCGAATGGTGATTCCATCTGAAATCAATATTGTAACTTGTTGCAAGTCATAAATACAAATAAAACTTATTATTTGAAATTGTTTTTAACAAATTCGCTAATTAATTGTACTCCATTGTTAATAAAACTTTAATGCATTTTTTCTTGATCTAAAGAATCTAATTACTTATGGGCCAAACCAGAATTTGTAGCTTACATTCTGATTAGTACTTTTGAACGTTTAGCATGTCATTGCAGTGTTTATTACCAAGGACCAGGAATAAATGGCACCAAACACGAAACCGTTACCGGAGAAGCAACAAGAGAGCTTAAATTATCAGGGCTAATGCCAAACAGTACATATATGTTTATCTTGAATGTCGTCAATGATGTTTGACCTGGTCCTTACAGTTCTCGTATTTACCTTACAACTCTTCCCCTTCGTAAGTAGTGAAGTTTGTTTTGTATAGGCTGGAAATAACGGTGTGTCAAGTCCTTGATCAAAAGACTGAGACTCATTTCGTTCAAATAACGAGACTGATTATAACGCCATGCTGAGCTCTTAATGGAACACAAGACCGGGTATTTCATTCAGGATCCAGTTCTTGTCTTGTTCAAACAGCTAGTCTATCATTTTTCAAGTATGTTATATTTTATTTTCATAACAGATACATAAGATTTTAATTTAAATAATTTAATTAAATTTTGTTCAACTTTAAAACGTTGACACTTTTATTTTAATAATCAGAAACACGTAGAATGCGTTTTTAGTCTAATGTTAATCCTTATTGGATCCTCCTAACTTTCATAGCATTTTCCTGTCGCTGTTTTGTGTAGAAAATATAAATTAAATGATTCTGAGAAACGTGCCTTTTTATTAAAATGAACATGAGTGGAACAATTTCGTAGATGATATATATATATTATGTATGTTTATGTTTATGAGACAAGTTCCATCACGTCAATAGTAGTCATTCGTCGATACAAACTTTAAAAATGTTATCTCTCCTGAAAGCACTTGGCCGAAACACACAAAAGTTGGCCTGATTTTTTTTCTAAATATTTACATTGTCAAATCTACAAGTTATGTGGATAATTTGTCATGGGCTTTCAACATACAATAGTTATTGGTATAACTGAGATTTAAGTAAAATGTTTACAAAAAATCCGTTGAAGATAAATAAATATACTGGATGAAAACGGGAGCCTCTGGCTTATAATTTGTTTCCAAACGACTGTCGTCAATTTAATTATTTCTATGAATAGTTGAATAGTATGAATTGTGGTTATAACAAAATACAGAACACTGTCAAACAAGATAATCCATAACACAGTGTTCAAGATACCATTTAATGAATCTTATGCAACATAAGTATTGTAATAGTTCATCTAAAGTTTATTGGAAAAAAAGAAAAACGCTTGCTCAAGGTTGAAATTTTACCTTTTGCTATATAGAAGCTATATATTTTCACTATACAACACTTAGTTCGGGAATGACTTCATCTTCCCAACTGTCAATTTTCTATTCATTAATATCAATATCCCACAACCTTCCGCGTATAATGTTTACATTTCATAAGTCATAGATCTTGGGCTTGGTATGCGGATTTTTAAAGACGGACGTTGCTGTTAAACAATAAGCTCTTTACACAGGGATTCGTTGCACCTGCATTGATGGCATTGATTTTCAGATGTTCTATAGCCGTTATCAGGACTTAACTGATCATTGAGGAAGGTTCATCTCCTAAATGCGATCTGACGGCCAGGTTTTCCTATTCCTGGATCTGATTTTTTCTCGGACATGACTATATGTAATTCGACGGGCGTCTAATTAGAGGCAGGCACAGCTTACTTGTCCGGAGCAGCTGAGTGCATCCATGTTTTTATTGAGTTACTCGTTTTTGGTTCTCGTCTTTCTTTTTTCCTTTTGTTTTCTTCTTTGTCTCTATGCAGATTTTGGTTTTCAATACTTTTTGACCGTTTGATTTCTCATACTTTACTTTTTTTAAAGGGGAGAAAACACTAATCCAATTCTTTAAGATTTTCTACTAAATTTGTTATTTTTTTAATTAGCGCAGCTCTTTTACCTTCAGTGGAACTTGACCGACATCATATATATCCAGAATCGTACGTGACAGGCATATGTTCTCTCAAAATTTCATGACCTCTTTAAAACCTTCCAAGAGAAAACCAGCTTCCGGGGTAAACCCCACTCTAAAAATAGCACTTTCTTTTCAGAAAATCTTGGTATATAGGTCATGTAGTTAAAGTGACATAAAACATACTAAACACCATTAGAACAGAGCAAATTAGGACTCAAATTCTCTCTAATATATTCACCTTTCAGAAAAACTTTCATTCATTCAAATCCAGTTAGTAGTTTATAATATACACTAAGATAAACAGGACTATTTTGTTTGTAAGTACTATTTTCTATATGTTCTAAATTTGATTGGTCCCCTTTAGTGTCTTGACACCTTTACATGTTACTATATGTTTAAAAACCATCTATGAATTTCATGCATTAATATGAATTTGATTTAATAATTCCTAGTAAAATTGCTTACAATAAGTTAACAAATCGCTTATAAACATGATATATTTCCGTTTAAACAATATTTACTACTCATAATCATATGATGATTTGAGATAGTGAAAATAATGAGTCATAAACCAATATTGCGGATACAATGCTTCTTCATTGGAGCTAGAACTTGGGTTTGAGCTGATAAAACTGAATGAAACTCGATAAATAAAATGAAATCATTGTCCAAGGGACCATTTAATGAATATATTATAACACCACATGTCTGGATTTTTACTCTATTTTGGCATAGTTTAACGTTGATAGCGATTTTTGACGTTATCGCTCGGCAGAAAAATATCTACATACTTTCTTCATTGAAGAAATTGTTGACGTTTAAAGTATTTAAATCCTATGGTACATGATAGTGCTTACATTTGGAAGAATTTTTTATGTTACAGCAACGACTATAGGATCTTTGTCAAAAACGGTAGCATCCGGGCTTTTAACCACGACAAGTGCTATAGGTTTCACACATCCAGCATCAACTACACCGCCGAAACGTTCGCTACCAATGTCTTTAAATTACACTTCTTCCGTTGTTATATCGACCCTTACAACTCAAGATGACAGAATCTCTCGTGCCCATGCATTCAGTCTGTCAACCGAGGCACCTACTACAACAAGAGGTATCTTAGTAACATACTTCTGATAATTTTAGAAGATTTTCAACAAATATTGCATTTCAACAAGACTCAATTGAATGGGCTCTGAAACTTAACCCAATGTGTTCCTGAAAAACACACTGTACAACATCTTTTGGGTACAAAACGATACCTGTACTAGAACTACCAAGTGATATATATGTATATTACATGTAATTATAACAGCTGGAGTATTCTCTATAGATTATTTTTGGAAATATTTTATTATTCCGAATAGTTCTTTGTTGATAATTGTAACTTCTTTGCGTTCCAATTATTATTTATTGTTTATTCTATCTAGAAACGAGAGAAATTTCCCAATTTGTCTAGAAATGTAGGTACAAAACAAAATTTTAGTGTGTATTTCGACTGTTTCAGTCACAATAGAACATCACGAAGCTGCTCTTAGTGCTGGACCGATATCAGTCATCGTCATCATCTGTTTGCTGGCGTTGGTTATAGTTATAGGAATCATAGTATATCGTTCAATTTGGACAGGTGGTGTCAAATCTGTCCAAATAAATGTAGTAACAACAAACCAGGATGTGGAGAGGAGTTAACTGGTTTCGTTAAGCGAATAAAACACACGTTATATCAGCCCGTTATCAGGATATTACTGTCATAAGTTTGATTACTGTGAATGGCAATACGTCGTACACTGGATTTACTACTATGAAGAAAAATGTATTTTTGTTGTATATATGTATCATGTGTATATAAGAGATTTGGTTTCTTTATAATGAACTATAGTTTAGATGTATATCTATTGTTTATCTATCATGTAAAATTTTCTTTCACATTAATACTTTTTTAACTTTTACTTGTTCAGATTTTGTTTCCATAGAGTTCTAGTTTACGATGTAACACCGGGATTCGAAGTACTTTTTTTTAAATTTATTGCACTATAGGCTGTTATAGTTACTTTGCCATTAAAAATTTCATCGGGACGTTTAAATTCGAACACCAACATTAAATTGACCCTCTACAGTTCAAGACAAGCACTATGGCAACAACATCAATATAGATTTATATACGCAGTAGTAAAGTGCAATACAATGTTGAAACAATAAACATTTACGGAACATTTATATTTAGCACAAAGGTTGTGAATTTGAGTCCGATTATGAGAATGGTGTGCTCGATTCGAACTTTAATCATGTTACTTAAAAATGATTGTAATTTTTTAAGCCGAAAGTCGGAGATTCTAATTGTGCACGCCGAATTCCTGCTCAGTAAAAACTTGCCACGTTGAAACAACAGAAAATGGAGCAAAACACCATTAAAACAAACGAAAGTAATTTCCCATTGTTTGTATTTAAGAAAAAATGTTGATGATTATAAGATACATGAAAAGACAAAACATATTGTGCAGACCAAGAGTCTCCACGTTCATATTGTTTTGTGCTAAATGTCCAATAATTCAAACAAATCCATTGATAGTTGAGACGGCCATAGAGTAACATCCCTTGGCGACCATTTAAAGTAAATTGTCACTATTTGCACAGTTCATGTATTCCTCCAAATGTGTTTTAACTAAATACTTGCCTGACTATTTAAACAAAAACATCCGACAGGGTGAAAGATCTGAAGATGAAATTTATTCACCCGAGGCTACGCCACGGTTTACGTAACCGTAACTGACTCTCGGGCACAGTGACAACACTAGTGTTGGTGGGTCACCAGTACGGTAAACTCATCATTCCAGACTTCAAACCTAGATCATTTTTAATCTAGCTTTCCTAGGCCATACATAATCGCCTTATGTAAAATAAGTCCTGATTAAACCTTATAGATTGAGGACAGTAAAATGTTTGTAAAATAAGTCCCGATTAGACCTTATACACTGAAGATGCAATTATGGTTTTACACGAACATTTTACATGTCGCATTATGTTAAGGTAATCTGTAGAAGCTGAGATATTACTGACATTACAAGATCACTATACAGATATGAAGCATCTAAAATATTACGAGGTCGATGTGCAGATTTGTCGAAAAAACTACCTGTCCTGTCACATAATATTACACACAAAAATATTTAACGCCCAACAGTCTGCAAAGCTGGGGCACCTGGAGAACTCTACGTTTTACGCATCCATAATGTTATCTACCGGACAATGGCCAGTCGACGTTTCGACATTACAAGATCGTTCTATAGATATCACACATCCAATATTGGACAAACGTTTGTATGATTGAAGAGAGATCTTCTGATCGTGACAGTTCTGTAGTATATGTTCAATACTACTTACAGAAACTTCTGTGTGGTCATTCACGTATAAATCTAGGTGTTCTAACGTTTCACAGTTTATTAATAGTCTATGCAGTGCGTCAATACCAACTGAGTAGTTTAATGATAGTTGCAGTCTTTTTAAACTATGGCCATATTCTATCATTGCATCAAAAGATTTTTCGGTGAAATTTGTCTCTTCGTTTTCCTTCAGACCAAAGCACAATAGTGAATTGAGGTTGCTGCAGTTTCTTAAAATGTGTAAAAAAGCAACATCAGTGTTTTCCTTCGCCCATCCAGTTATACTAAGCGAGTTTAGGTCTGGGCAAAAGGACGACATTTCAATAAACGACTTAACAGTCATGTTTTCGCAGTGAGTAAAATGTAGATTATGAATATGGGAATGTATCGTAGGTTGGTTGAAACAGAAACTTTCCTCTTTTGCTGCATTAGTGTCTGTTTGAAGATCATTTGACTCCATTTCTGAACCAGCGTTTGGTCCATTAGGATTTACCAATGATAAGTGTCGAATGCCGAAACAGGAACTAAAGCTGGCATAATTCAGCCATCTACACTTTGTCAGCAAGCGACTAACACCACTTCCCGTAATGTTTGTACAGTAATTAAAATCTACTGTTTCTAGAAATCTACAGTGTTGTGCTAGCATGACAAGAGCCGTGTCGTTGACATTGTTTATCTTTTCCATTTTAAGAATCCGAAGATTTGAACACAATATTGCAACAGATGACAAATATGTTCCGTCAATAAGTGGATGGTAATTGACCGTAAGATAACGAAGGTCCCTACACCCTTCAGCAATACACACGAGTCCAGTATTAGTAACCTTGCAACAATCAGACGATGTACAGTCATTAATTTGTAAACTCTGCAAGTATTTACATTTTTCGGCGATATACTTCATCCCTTTGTCTGTAATATTTTTACACTTTGAAACAGAAAGGAGTTTGAGATGCGGTGAATTTTCAGCAATGGTTTTCAAACCTTCATCGTCAACTGCTGTCCTATTTAAAGTCAGCGATCTCAACTTGCAGCTCTGTAAGCGGGAGAATGCCACATTCGTTAGACCAGTACATCTACTGACATTTAACTCTTCTAGATTGTGATTTCTTTCTAGCAACGTTTGTATAGCGACATCAAGATAAATATCTCCGCAGTTCACAGTCACGTGATTCAGCTGAGTTGTACTTTGAAATAACGCTTGGAACGCGTTTGGCATCAGCTTCAACTTTGACGAATGATTACAGAAGAAGTGACGAAGATGAAAACGTCTGAGTTTCGTCAGCTTCACTTTACATAAAGTGATGACTTCCGTCAGCCTGTCAAATCTAGTGACGTCAAGTTTAAACGTTTCCAGGTCTGGAAAACATTGCAGAATACTTTGCAAGTGTTCATATTTATCATCGTCAAACATACGCAAGTGAAGGGACTTCAAATTTGTAAAAACTTCGGGTTGAAACTTTGAATAAAAACTTGGAGTTTTACTTCTCAATTTGTGCACCTGAAATGCTACGGTCTGTAAAATACCTTCTAAATTTTCCCTTGGAAGTTTCAGGAAGATGTCTTGGTGATAAAGGTCTAAATTTCTCCACAATATTGGTGAGGTAGACAGCTCTTTCCATTTTCTACAGACGTGTTTTATGTTTGTGATTAGGAATGGCTGTGATAGATAAGAAAAAATCTCAAGAACGATTTCCGAAGGTAGATCAGTTATATGCATTTATAATCTGATTTCCAAAGGCTGACCAGTGATATACAGTAACAATCTGAAATGGAAACACACCTATATCACACATATATTGACCATGATATACAGTAACAATCTGAAATGGAAACACACCTATATCACACATATATTGACCATGATACAGCAACAATCTGAAATGGAAACGCACCTATATCACACATATATTGACCATGATATACAGTAACAATCTGAAATGGAAACACACCTATATCACACATATATTGACCATGACATACAGTAACAATCTGAAATGGAAACACACCTATATCACACATGTATTGACCATGATATACATAAAACCAATGAAAATCATACAGAGTACAAATCTACTGTTCAATCTTATGTTTGTGTAAGCCGATTAATTATTACAGCTTATAGATTATGTTTACATGGTAACAGATGGGACTACAAAGAGACAACTTAATTTACATCATGTCAGGGTTAAGGTAGCCCCGACTTGTGAAGATGAGCGTAATTATTTAAAGTTGGTGCTGTGTGAATATTCCATGTATAAGTATAACCTTACTGTTTGATTGGCGTCCAATCAGATTTGTTCAGGACAGTCAGTACCAGAACAGCTTAAAAAATCAATTTTGAATTTTCGAGGGAGATTGTGATAGATAATTTATGTTTTGTTTCTAGCCAACCACAGGAGTTTGACTACATATTCATTGAGGCAAAATATGCACAGTAATCCAAATTATGCCACTAATATATGTTTCCGTTTTCTTGCCAGAGGAGAAAAAAACATACCTCATTATAATCAACGGTTGGGATCTTTAGTTAAGGACCTTATGTTCAGATGAGGGCTTTTGTCTGAAGCTCTGTCCTAGGCCCAATATGTTATGATTCAGCTATTGTACTGAAAGAGGTAGATTCGCAAGAATTAAAAATCTATTTCGTATTACAGGTTTTCAATTTAAAATAAATATGTCATATTAATTCATAAAAATTTAAGTTGATAATTCACAAGGTTATTTTGACTGAACTAACATAGGAAAAGATGGGTCATGGCTATCGTGTGGTTAGCTAGACTGAGTAATCGATTATGATTCATAATGCTAGATTTATGGATAAAATGCTAATTTTGCATGCTATAAAACTGGAGCGTATAGTAGACCATAGTGTAACTGAAGAACCGTACATTTGTGTGTTGAGGATGTCATGGTAGAATTAAAGTTGTACGATAATGTAAAATATTATTTATTTTAATTTTGTAATAATTTCACGAGCTTGAATAACCATTTTTATTCTGTAAACATGAAACATAATTAGCATTATAAAGCAGAGATTTCGGTCAAACAAATTTTGTGTGAACATGGTAAATAAAAATGTTCCGCTTCGAATCTAAATAAATCCTACCTGTTTCTGTTAAAGGTAATTATACAACATACATATATTTTCTAGTCGTTCTGATGCATCATCTATATACGATTTGTTTACATTTTTTTACTCAAGGCAGACAACTCGTACAATTCAAATGTATGGAAACATCTGCGAGTTAAAAATGTATCATACGTTGTGTTAATGTTATTTTTTGTCATAAATTACACTTAAAATATTGTTAGTAAAGTATAAAGCTAGTTAAATATGAAACAAGATGTCTTGGAATCAACAAATATATTTCGTGCGTGGGTTAAAAATAAAAAATTGAAAGCTCGAAGAGGAAATTACATTTCTGAAACAAACACACAACACAAAATAAACCAAAAGCAGTAAGGGACACACATTATAATAAAAAATATAGTTAAATTTCTTATATCGAACAATTATATCATGGACTTTTATTTATAGAACTGAAAAAACGTTGTTTGTTAACTTGCTGTATTTATTGCTGAACAACATTGTACAAATGTACATATATTTTGGGCAGGAGGAGGTCCCACATATATGTATTAGTACTTACTTGATTCTTTGGTATATGTAACATTTAAATTTACTCTATATTTAAACGTAAAGATCAATTTTCCGTAAACAGACATAATTATAGCCATGTCTCAGCCAAGAAAAAATGATATTTCGTCGCAAATAGTGGATATTATGTGTGTATTTATCATTAGAATTATTGTACATACATCAACATTTGGGAATTTTAAAAATTTTATATCTTCATGGTGTTTTTATGAAAATTGTAAATGCAGTGCCTGTCGTTGAATGCATTTTCTTGCTGCCCTGTGACCAATGCCTCAAGCCTGTGTCTAAATGTTGCTTTTTATTTGTTTTTAGTGCTTTAATTTATTAACCTTCTTGTGCTTAGTTTATGTGCTGTATGTGCTTTTGTTTTTATAATCGTGCTGCTTATAATAACCATACTTTGTGTGTTTTTATGCCTTATATGCTTAAATGCGTTTTATGATTGTATGCTTTCTATGCTTATATGCTTTTAAGCTTGTATGCTTGTATGCTTTTTATATCTCTTTAGACGTATGGTTATATATGTGTGGCGTATAAGCATGTGCTTGTTTTTGTTTAAAAAAAATATTCAGTCGCTTAAAGAGCCCTACAGAGCTCGTGTTAATTTTTACCTTGTATATATTATGACGACTCTAAATAAAGATTACTTTACTTTATTTTACTTTACTTTACTACATAGTTTTAACTGTTGCGAAAACGCCACATATTGTATACGATTATATTACAATTTTTACTAGCCAATAGTATATCAACTAGTAATTTCGCTTGAACAAAACACTTGAACTAGATGTTGACAGGTCCGCGTCATAAATTGTAGATGACTAACTATCTTAACCACTCGACCACCAAGGCAAATACCATAAGCTGTCATTTAGCTTAATATGCAATAAATTTTTTTTATCGAACTCTGGTTCTAGAAAAAACACATACGGAACAAGAACAGGCAACTAATGGGAACAGAAATACTCCAACATGTATCGTTCCTTAAATAATGATATAAATTTGTTGTTTAGCATAAGAATGTTTATACAAGTATATTTTGTTTTTCCAGTTGAAGGTAATGGCACTTTCACAATTTTTTTTAAACTATATCTTGTTTACAGCTCTAAGTTTAAAATCTATTAACAGTCGGTAAGTGTGCTTAGTGGCATTTCTACCGCCCACTTAATGGGAGTTCTCACTAATATTTCCTTATAATGAAAAGTGTGCTAAGACATAGCATAACATAACATATCTTTTATTTCCAAATCAGGAGCCCACTGGGAGCAATGAGAGTTGTACAAAAAAGAGGAAAAGAATAATTGATAGACACACATGTAAGACAACATGATGAGACAATTTACTGGATTATTAATGTTCATATTAATATCATATTGACAATCTAAACATCACTGTAAATTTATAGTTTACAATATCTTTATCTAATATAAATCTGGCAGTGGCTGCTAGAATGTCAGTGTCCTCATTACTAAGTAAAACAAGTACTATCTTTAAAAAAGATAACCGACGCAGTAAAGATATAAACTGAGTTATGCATTGAACTACGAATCGCCATTATTGTCATAAAAATTCCCAATTTCAATAGACCATGCAGAAATGTTTGATGGAAATTTTTTTGGGGAAGTACTGAAGGACAATTATTACTACATGAAAAAAATCATGAACCTATAAATTAACACAAGTCCCATGTGAAACGAGTTTGAAATTATTAATTTATACATGTGTCCCCCCCCCCCCATATGTGTTTTTATATTTCAACAGTTTATTTTATTTACGTGTTTTCGATATTAATAGATTTACCAAGCATACAGTTAACCTAAAATTGATAATTTACATACAACTACATGTACTTTGTTGTACATGTACATGTATTCCAGAACGTTTATTGCTATATTATGCATTGAAATCCACTGCCTAAGATATGCAAATAAGTTTTTTCTGCGAGCACCAAAGCAGTTATACAATAATGTTAACAAATTGAATATTAGAAATTATTTAATTAAATGTTTATAGTTTAAAATTTACTGAATAAGCAAAGTATACTTTACAATTAGAGCCACAACTCTCTATCTATGTGTGTACGTACTACGACGGACGCCCAAGAACAATAATAATGCATTTGATTTAATATCAACATGTATATAAAATGATTGTTAATTTGTATTTATAAAAGACATTAATTAAAATTTCTTCGCTTCCCTTTTTACATTCCATAAAAGCCCGCAAAAATCCAGCGTGTTAATATGCGTTTTAATTTGCGCTGTACTTCAAATAAAACAAGAAAAGATATGGTTGTAACCATATCGGGGAAACTCAATTAAAGTAATTGGAGGATTAAAACAAGAAGTCAGTTTGTATTGTTATATCTGATAAATGTCCTATAATGAAAATAGAAATTGTGTAATTAATACTATAACCAACAATAACAGTAAAGAATAAAAAGCTTCGCCGAGCGCAGCATGATACGACCGCAACATGTTGAACCTTAGTCCGAGAATCCTCTGCCGTCCAACGCTTTTATTATTTTTTTTTTTGCGTCCCACCCAAAAAAAAAAAAATAATAAAAGCGTTGGACGGCAGAGGATTCTCGGACTAGTTGAACCTGTACGTTTGAGGCCCAATATGGAAAGTCAATTGCTTTTGACATATGCAGCCTTATAGTGGACTTAGTTAACATTTTTGGACATTTGAATTATTTAAAGTAAAAGAAAGATACAGGAAATTGAGACCTGTATTAAAAAAATTTAATTAAATAATTTTATTTCTATATGATGCGACAACAACAAAATAACTGGCAAATTAAAAAGTGCATAAAACCCATAATAAGACAATGCTAAAGTAGAAACGTTTTCATCATTTAAATGTTCGACAGGAATTACAGATTCGTAATACTTCCTTCATCAAGTCGGTGTGCAATCTTTGTCCCAAATTATTAACATTCATGACATTTGTACCGTTTGTTAAATCTGCAATCCCAATTGAGCTAAAGGACTGGTTATCGTTTGTTTTAAAAATATTCGAAATTCTTAATTCATTGATTTATGTGTTATTTTTATTTTGCAAAGATGTACATGTGAAAATCTTGTTTACTGTTATTCATCATGATGATCAGCTGGAGCAGCACAGGCAGCCATGGAATATTAACGGTTTACATCACGAAAATTGTTTAATACACCATTAAAACAGGAGCAAGAAATTTATTATTGTTGGACATATTTACAATGCGTTAATTATATAATTAAATTCAGATGAGAGCAGATTTAATGTGCTTTATGATAATAGTACGAAATATTTATTTGTTCAACACATTTACAATAAATGGTTATGACACATAATCACGTGCACATAATGTAATGAATACAACAATGTGATCATTCACCTAGCCAGCTTGATCGCGTAAGAATATATGAACAGAATTATATTTTAATTCAAATGCAAATAACAAAAGTATTACATTTCGAAATACAAAACATACTGTTTTTCACCTGAAAAATAATCAAAACAATATTACAGATAGAAAGTACTTACTTCGGTAAATGCAAACATTGAACTATATTATCGCGCAATAGCTCAGTAAACCGTACCTGAAATTAGTTATAACGCCACGTGTGATACAATGCAATGATTTGAGTTATGAAAATTTTAACAGACGACAATGGACTCTTCCAAACATACACTTCCGTTGTAATTTAGGTCAAAGTTTACTATAGAAAAATTGATCTATCAAAAAGAAAAATCCGCCATATTTCAAAACGATAAATAACTGTGGAAAATAAAGTGATGAATTCAATTTACACATTTTATTATATACAAAAGGAGCGTAAGCTAGACCATACGCGGTAAGTAGTTTTCATTTGTCACGCAACAACAATAACCAAAATACGTAAACATTTAGTATAAGTTGTTTGATATAAAATTTTACAAACTGCAGCTCATATCTATCGTTCTTAATACAATGTACTTAAATTGCACTATGAAATAATAAACAAACAGACGGTAAAATCTAATAATAATTGTACACAATTTGAAAGGTGAATTGCCAATAAACAAACCTGTTCCGAACCCCTGTCCAATTTACCACCCTGTTCCGAACCCCCGTCCAATTGGTTTTTGAGGGTCCTACTAAACGCAGAGAACTGCAGAAAACTGCAGAGAAGTGCAGAGAAGTAATAAAAAAATGATTTATTCGATTAAATAAAGGTTTATTATATATATATTTGTTATATTTTGTATAAATTTATCAAAATTGACAAAAATACAACCTTATTTCTATATAATTCGTCTGTGAATGGACAATTTCGAGTAGTTCGACGATGTTTACATAGGTTGTAATGGCGGGCAGTAGAGAGAAGTAACTGTATAATGTATCACACATGATATTTATTATTTAATAAGTATGATTCTGAACAATTGTATCACAAAGAACACTTTTTTGTGAAAAAATTGTTATTAAAACCATAATAAAGAGTGATTTCATAGTAAGTAAACCAAGTGTACATTCTCGTACATTGTGTAAACAAATGTGCATATAATTACACCACGATTACCGGTTAAATTCCGGATTGACAGTTCATATTGGACAACCATTATATACAACAATTAAAGTATATAATGGAAGAGCCCCCACGCCACGTCAAGGCTATGAACTATGTGGAGGTGGGCCCATTAATTTTTTAAACTACTTATTGTGACCCCCCATTTTATTTTGAAATTTTAAAATTTTTAAATTATATTTTTAAGTGACCCCCAAAATTTATGACTGATATGTGAGTATTTAGTTTAAGTAGTTAAACCGTCAGTATTGTCTGTGATTCTCCTGTCTTGCAGGCGAAACACAATTCAATGTAAGTCAAGTCACACAGTCCCCTAAATTTTTTATCATTATATTCTTTGTGATTCTCCTGTCTTGCAGGCGAAACACTATAATTTAAAATATTAAATTTTACATCTCATTCTTTAAAACATTATTAAATGGGGTTTAAATATGGAAAATAAAATAATAAATTTATAAATTAATTTAATATTTTTTATCATTATATTCTTTGTGATTCTCCTGTCTTGCAGGCGTTTCACATGACTGAATAAAAGATGCAATTGTAGCTTTCAGTACAGGATCATCTATATCAGAATAGTTGATCGTGGTGTCTGGGTCAACTACAGCTACATTAGGCTTAACAGGTGTGCCAAGTGGTGGAAATTGTTCATGGTCATCAATGTTGATGACTGAACATTCAACAGTATGCGGGATAAGTGGGACAAAATGACATGGCTTCCAGAAAGAGCCAATGATGTGGGCCCCCGACCACATGATAGTAATATCATGTCTAGACCTGGATCCCCTGGGTTTAAAAACAGTATTAAGGATCTTAATGTTGTAGTCACAGGGGCCATTAACAACTGGATAAACAGACTTAATGGGCTTGCCAATAACAGTACTGGCAGCATGCATAGTCCAAGCACATGAATAGCTACCCGTCTGGGCACAATGACGAATGGCATCAGCTATTGATGGACTGATGTCCGGTATGCTGGATTTGGCATGCATGCGTTCATAAAACATAGCATGGTCATATAATTCGAAGAATGTCTTTAATCTGATTTCAGATGAAGCATTCTCATGGCCAAATAATACCAAAGAAATGGCATTGAATAAACAATTACCATTACCGGTAACTACCATAGGAGTCGAACCAGTCCACTGTTGACCAAGCAACTTAGTGGCTGCCAAATCTTGTACTAAACCTGTGTAAGTACAAGATTTTGAAATCACAACTTTCGGCTCGGATCTTAAAAAGATACGTTCGAGCCGAACAGCATCGTCAAATACATCTTGACTAACTGTAGACAAACGCTGCAAGGCGTTGTCAAAGTTGTAAGTAGCTACATTGCCATAAAGACAATGGTGACAAATATAAGACAGGGTTGTCTTATTTAAGAATAAATATTCCTGGTGAGATAAGTTCTCACATAAATAGTGAAACCACCTATTGCATGTATCACATGCAATGGCTCTGTCAGAAGAGCAGTCACTTTTACAAACACCGCACGGATAGATATCCATGCTGAATGTCAAATAAAAAAAAATTAAATTAAAAAAGTACTTAAAATGAATAAACAAAAAGGTTTAGCACTAAATATTTACAGAAAAAACAATTAAGCACTAAAGCAGAACTAAAACAAAATATGTACACACAAAATGAAGCACTATAATTATTTACAGTAAAAAGTAATTTTGAAAGCCGAATTTATCAAGTGATTAAATAATATCTATAAAATAGTTATAAAACCACAATGAAAGCCAAAATATCTTCTGACGTTTAAAAAAATTTTCAGAACATTTATGATGAACTGACCAAGCTGAACTGTAATTTTGAGAAAATAATTTAGTTTTGAGTTCAACTCAAACATCTCGACATGTTGTTTTATATAAACGCGACGGTCGTTTGATCCCCTCGTAATTGTTTGACACCTCTGTTAATTAATTTGAATTACATTGTTGTCACACGCTTGCTTCTGTATTCCGATATCACAATCCAATTAACATAACTTTCCCTGATTGAACAAAATAAGGCACAATGATCAATTATTCAATAATAGTGTCGTCAACAAAAATTGTTAGTTTAATAAATGACAAGATTAAAGAATTTTTCCGCATATTGTTTAGACTACCGTTCAAAAGCTCAAATTTCTTCATTAGTCAATTTACAATTATTTTCTTTTATCTTTATTTTTACTCACTATGAGAAGAAATGTACTGCGATTAAAAAGAAGTGGAAATACGAATACTCAGCGAACGTAATCTTACTTTTGCATTTCTTAAATAATATAATCATATGTTTGACCATTTTTATAACATTTTATGCAATATAAAAGAATATAACATAATATATCAGATACTGTGTCATGCCGTACATTACACAGATCCACTCCCGAAACCACCAGGAATTTACTGTTCAGCTTCGTCAATCGCCATATTGAATTTACATAGAACATCGAACAAAATTGGATGAAATAAAGTCGGTTATGATAAATATAAGTCCGTTAAATATGTTAAAGCTTATTTAACATAATAAATTGTTTATGATAAAACTTATTGGATAAATTTATTAAAGATAAATAAACCATTATTTATGTTTCTCTCGTACTTCTCTCCACTTACATCGTATGTAAACATCATCAAACTGCTCGAAATTGTCAAATAAATGACAAATTATGTAAAGATATGGTCTTCTTTATGTTTATTTCTACAAAATATAACATATATATCTATAATAAACCTTTATTTAATCGAATAAATCATTTTTTATTACTTCTCTGCACTTCTCTGCAGTTCTCTGTAGTTCTCTGCGTTTAGTATGACCGGTTTTTGACTTATCAAGAAACAGAATTACGATCACGTGACATGCTTTTTCGAGAGGTGAAGTGTCATGAGGTCAAAGGGTAAAAAGTGAATATGATACCGACTGCGTCGGAAAAATCAATTTGGATTCATTCGACAAACTAGAAAACCTGGGATACCTTTTGGCAACAAGATTAAATAAAATATTTCTTTTTGTACTGAAGACAAGACAAGACAAGACGAGAAACTTTATTTAAAGTCGGTTCATCTATAACATATAAAACATAGGCTCTATATTTGGAAGTGAAGCTTGCATAAATGAAAAATATTGCTCCGACAGTTCTAATTGTATTGATCTTAACACCGGTTCTGTAAAGCAAGTACTAGGTTACCCCAACTGATTAAGCTTCCGGTAAAGTGGTAAACATGAATGACTATTTTCAGAGGTAAAATTAAAGTAGCCTCTATCTCTGGTCATGGGGTAATGTTTAATCCACAGACACTATTTAAAGTTATTTGAAGTTATACGCTCTAAAAGAAATTTAATGCACTAGTACTAGTAAACTTGAAGTGGAGATGCTACAGACTACAGAGTACAGTATCACGTTATTTTCATATTATATCATGGGGTTTCGGTGGCCTAGTGGTTAAGATAGTTCGTCTACTATATATCATGTAGTCTATCAACACTGAGGTTTTGGATTCGAGTCTCACTTTTGGTAACATCCCGGTAGTCTGACAACCAATAGTCCGACAGTCCATTGGTCCGACAACCCTATAGTCTGATGTCAACAGCCCAATAGTCCGACAATGCGCGTATATATCATACTTTTAAACCTTCAGACTTCTACAGAAAAATAAACGTTTTATAAATGCAAACCTAACTAAGTTGGTTGTTTGGTAGGAATTTCTTAATATTAGGAATACTGTCTATGATTTGGTTATATTACATGTATATGTTACAGGGAATGTGTCAGGGAATTTTTTAGCGCTCGCCACTTTCGTCATTGACGAAATCATTTGAAAATTGACGATAGATTTCTAAATCAATTTCGTCACCTGATCAGCGTTCGACATTAACGGTTGTCCGATTGCCCGGGGCAAGTGAAACGAAAGTTCGGACAAGTAAAAGTTGTGCTAAGCTTGTCCGATCGGGCAAGTGAAAAATGTGGCCTAATGTCGCAATTTAAATTTCTTCAATCGTGTTATTCATTTGCTTAAAATAAAACACATCAATTCCGATATCATTATTCCTCTATTTCTAAACAAAAAATTTCCATCATCTAATTTTAGAACGTCTATTGCGCGATTGGTCGATTCGAGATTAGATCATCCAATCATAAAAATTCTATGTTCGAGGTGCCTCTAGAGTCTACTATCTAACAGCTACGGATCATGCAATGACAACGTGACCGAATACAGCTATAATTAAACCAACCAATGAGCGATCTGTATCTATTTTAGGACTTCTGTTTTTGACAGGGATGTGTATTGCGGTACGTGATCAAAAGATCAAATTTGTTGAATGAAAACAGAAATAAAAAAACAACTGGATTGTGTTAACCTGCTATTTGCCTTTAATGTTTTGTGTGGAATAAAAATTGAAATGAAAGGTATTTGGTGTTATTATTCTTTTCCCGAATTATTAGATATTTTGCACTTTTGACACGTTGGTTGCAAAGCGTAAACAATAACATTTTTCACATTCCACATTTTTTTCGGACAAGCATGTTTTTGATTCGGACAAGTAAATTTGTTACTCAACTTGCCCGATGGGACAACTGCATGAAAAAGTTAATGTTGAACCCTGCCTGATTTCCAACAAGTACTAAAATTTTTCGTTACAAATTCATTCTACCAAGTGTAAAACGACATATTTATGACCCCAAAGCCAATTAACAGGAAATTTAATTATTTCCCCTCGATAGTTTTAAACAGCATGTGTCAATCGCAGAATCGATGTTTTTACAGGTAATCCGATTAACATGATTTTGTGGTTCTCCTGGTCAATATACGCAAACTAAAGTGTCGTAGATCGTACTGATGCGCACAGACTTCCACTTTTTGATTAAATATGTAATGCAAATAAAACTTGCAAAGATTTAGCATATTTAACTGATTTTTCGTATGTTTTGCTGGTTTTAAATGAATTACGTGCCATTAGTGTCCATCGGAGATACGTCTAATTACCGATGTCTACTCTACCACATAGAAAACGAAGGGAGTAGAACGGCCCTTAATGAAAAATTGTAACCGATTGATATACAAACGCTTTTTAAATAAGTTTTAAAATTAAAGTTCTTTGAAAATTTATAAACATTTTGTTATAATCATTTTTTTAAACAAATTTATACACTGCAATTGAAAGATTATAGTTTTTTATACTATGATATTTCACCAGTACAATGAATGCATGCTTCTGAGCAGATGCTTATACGGCTCATCCGCTAAAGTGACTAAAGCCCTCAAGATCCCAAAAAATTCCCTGATGTGTGTAATTAGGGCTGATTTTTTTCTGCATTATGGAGTTGGTGGGACAGGTATAAATGTGCAAATGATGTTAGTTCATACATGTAGGTTGGTGCATATATATGTATAAAGTTTTGTGAAGATTTCAGTAACTCTTTCCTTAGTGGTCCGTAGCAGAGTCCAGCTTGTAAGAGGCGACTATTGGGCTTTAGAATCTGATGACCGTGCCCAGACCGCGGATCAATTAAGGCGTGTAGGGTTGTTAATCTAATAGGTTGATCTTTGTTCTCTTTAAAATTACTGTTCCTTTGTTTTCTATTCCATCCTCATATTTCTCATCATTCCATGTTCATTGGCCGAATTACTGGATTGTGAATGTCGGGAGATCACGGAAAATATTTTCGAAACAGTATTCTCAGCAACAACTATCAAGGCCTCTTGATATTTGGAATGCAGCATCAGCATGGAGTCCTATACCGTTGGATTTGATTTCAGGCCTACTTCATGTTTAATGAAATCCGACCGTTCTTGACTTGGACAGATTTTTATGCCCACGCGACGAGATATAGTTTGACTAGTGTCCATCCTTTCGTCCGTCCACCCTTCCTTACAAATTTCCATCCAGCTTTTCTCAGCGCAAAAAAAAATGTAATAATTGTACATGAGAATGACTTAAAACTTGGGATGGTTCAGTATGACGACCTGGCGGACTTCTATTTCCTGTTTGGGGCCAACGGAGGCATCCGTGTCCAATAAACACATTCCTTCTTTATTAATTTTTTTAAACGTTTTTCAGGGCGTACAAGACCAACTTACACACCCACTAAACCTGAACGTAAATTAAATATGAAACAAACGGACGGATAAACAGACCCATACGCTTTATATAACATGTATTCCGGTACGTAGGTGGAGCATAGAAATTATATATATATTTTTTAGTTATCGATTTGTTAAACTCTTGTGGATTGTCGGACTGTTGGGCTGTCAGACTACAGACGTGTAACCTCATATTTAGGATTAATATTTTTATACGAAAATTAGATTTCAAAAACAGATATGTTGTTAAAAAAAATTGTCTAAATCCTTAAAATCAGTGGTAAAATGCAATAGCAAATAGAAGGAAAATACATTTCTTTATAATAAAATTAATTCATTAAAAGATATTGACTTCGATATATTTTAAGATTTAAAAATGTTGATATGCTGATATAAAACTATTTAAAAAATGCAAGTTAGATTTAGAATAAAACATAAATTGGATCATATATTAACAGGGTTCAACATTAACTTTTTCATGCAGTTGTCCCATCGGGCAAGTTGAGTAACAAATTTACTTGTCCGAATCAAAAACATGCTTGTCCGAAAAAAATGTGGAATGTGAAAAATGTTATTGTTTACGCTTTGCAACCAACGTGTCAAAAGTGCAAAATATCTAATAATTCGGGAAAAGAATAATAACACCAAATACCTTTCATTTCAATTTTTATTCCACACAAAACATTAAGGCAAATAGCAGGTAACACAATCCAGTTGTTTTTTTATTTCTGTTTTCATTCAACAAATTTGATCTTTTGATCACGTACCGCAATACACATCCCTGTCAAAAACAGAAGTCCTAAAATAGATACAGATCGCTCATTGGTTGGTTTAATTATAGCTGTATTCGGTCACGTTGTCATGCATGATCCGTAGCTGTTAGATAGTAGACTCTAGAGGCACCTCGAACATAGAATTTTTATGATTGGATGATCTAATCTCGAATCGACCAATCGCGCAATAGACGTTCTAAAATTAGATGATGAAATTTTTTGTTTAGAAATAGAGAATAATGAAATCGGAATTGATGTGTTTTATTTAAGCAAATGAATAACACGATTGAAGAAATTTTAAATTGCGACATTAGGCCACATTTTTCACTTGCCCGATCGGACAAGCTTAGCACAACTTTTACTTGTCCGAACTTTCGTTTCACTTGCCCCGGGCAATCGGACAACCGTTAATGTCGAACGCTGATTAAGTCCTGAAAAGTAAAACAAATTAAAAAAAGGTAAATGAAATTTTGAAAAATGTAATAATAATACAAAAAAAAATTAATTTAAAAAATTTCATTTTCAGTTTATTTAGTTTAAAAAAATCACAAAAGTTAATTATTTCATATCGCTTGTTTTGCAAAATAACGGCTCTTCTAACATTTTTTTGTTGTTGTTAATTTTAAATAATGAAAATACTTTTAAAAAGTTCTTAACAATGTTTATGCACATGAATGTTAGTTTTCCGTTTGGAATACATGTAATTGTAAATCTTTTGAAAAAATTGTAACTGCTGTAAAAAATCATTCAATGGAAATTGTAATGTGTCGGTATTTTTTTGTTGATATTCCTACAATGCTCAACAGTTAGACACAATAACTGTTTAGTCTTACCCCTCCCCCCCCCCCCACCCCCCCCCCCCAGAACCACGTGACTATGGGATTTCGCATATTATAGTAATATGAATATAGGCACAGCCTAAATAATGATTAACAGTGCCTATGCATTCCATCGCTTACATGACATCTTTCTGTAATGTTTTGGTGACATATCCTGGTCCCCTGGTGCAGTATTATTCATTTACACAAGCTTCACTTTGATAAATAACCCAAGGTCACCACCAGTCTCATACTAAATTTTATCAGTTGTTTAAAACTCCAAATTTAGCTTATTTTTTCGCAAGTTTTTTTTTTATAAAGTAGCTACTTGCTTCTTTTTTTTTCAAGCCTTCAAGTTTAACTTACCACCTCCTGAGTAATTTCCACAAATAAGACTTCAATCTATCAAAGCATTCTTTCGATAAACTGGGTTTTTAGCTCACCTGGACAGAAGGTCCATGTGAGCGTTTGCTATCACTTGGCGTCCGTCGACTATCCTCCGTCGTCTGTCAAACTTTTTAAAAAATCTTCTCCTCTAAAACCACTGGGCCAATTTTTTTCATACTTGGCCACAATCATCCTTAATTAGGGTTCCTAGTTTCAAGTTTTTACCCAGGGTGTTGATCAACAGACAAAGATGGCCACTGTTACTAAAATAGAACATGGGTGTCAACACAGGTTTTGATCATTATCCAAAAATTATAATAGCTATAGAGAAAACTGTTACTTCAAATTGACCAGCACATTAAGGTCTACAATAGTTGCTATTAGTGTGAAGTTGTGTATTGCTTCTTGTAGGAGTTATTGCCCTTTATTGACGATTTTTGACAAAATTTTTGGTATTTACAATATAACTTGAAACTATAAGAGGTAGAGTGAAACTGTAAATGGCAAAAATGATCAGCAATAAAAGCCCTACAATTCACTTGATTGGTCTGAAATTGTCAATTGACTCCCTATATGAATTATTGCCCTTAAATGACAATTTTTTATGAAATTTTCCCTATCTGTCTCGTAACTTAAAAACTAAACAGCTAGAGTATAACTGTAAATAGCAAAAATGATCAGCAATACAAGCCCTACAATTCACTGTATTAGTCAGATGACTCCTTATAGGAGTTTTTGCCCTTAAATGACAATTTTTATGAAATTTTCTGTTTTTGTCCTGTAACTTGAAAACTATAGCAGCTCGATTGAAAGTGTAAAATGCACAAATGATCAGCAATAAAGGCCCTACAACTCACTTAATTGGTCTGAAATTGTCAGATGACTCCTTATAGGAGTTATTGACCTTAAATGACAAATTTTTTACGAAATTTTCCGTTTTTGTCCTGTAACTTGAAAACTATAACAGCTAGAGTAAAACTGTAAATAGCAAAAATAATCAGCAATACAAGCCCTACAATTCACTGTATTAGTCTGAAACTGTCAGATGACTCCTTATAGGAGTTATTGACCTTAAATGGCATTTTTTTATGAAATTTTCCGTTTTTGTCCTGTAACCTGAAAACTATATCAGCTAGATTGAAACTGTAAATTGCACAAATGATCAGCAATAAAGGCCCTACAATTCACTTGATTGGTCTGAAATTGTCAGACAACTCCTTATACATGTATTAGTTATTGCCCATAAATAGCAATTTTTTATGAAATTTTCCGTTTTTGTCCTGTAACTTAAAAACTGTAACAGCTAGAGTGAAACTGTTAAAAGCAAAAATGATCAGCAATACAAGCCCTACAATTTACCACATAAGTCTGAAATTGTCAGATGACCCCTTATAGGAGTTATTGTCCTTAAATTGCAATTTTTTATGAAATTTTCCGTTTTTGTCCTGTAACTTAAAAACCATAACAGCTAGAGTGAGATTATACCTTGCAAAAATGATCAGCAATAAAAGCCCTACAATTCACTTAACTTGTCTGAAATTGTCATATGACTCCTTATAGGGATTATTGCCCTTAAATGACAATTTTTTTATGAAATTTTCCATTTTCGTCCTGTAACTTGAAAACTATAGCAGCTAGATTGAAACTGTAAATTGCACAAATGATCAGCAATAGAAGCCCTACAAATGATTGCTAAGTCCAAAATTGCAAGATGACTCTTTATAGGAGTTATTGCCTTTAATTATGAATTTGGACAAATGAATAGTTTTTGTATTATAAATTAGTCTATAACACACCTAGAGTACAACTGTAAATTTCTAAATTTCCCTGAAGGACAAGGTCTACAAACCATTTAATTTTCAGAAATTATCTGATGGCACCTAATTATAGGAGTAATTGAACTTAACTAAAATTTTTGAAGAAATGTTTAGTTTTTGCACAGTACTAGTACATGTAACTTAAAAGCTATAACAACTAGACTGAAACTGTTAATTTAAAAAATTTAAATATAGTTGAAGTCATTTGGGTTCCAGGTGAGAGATTACAGGCTCCTGGGAGCCTCTAGTTTTTTTATTTTGTATTTGATACTGGACACCCAATGTTACATCAATGCTTTGTATCAGAATTAATTAAACAGTTAATAATCACTTACATTTAGAGGTATTCTGAATGTTGCAAACCAGTTTAAAATTTAAACCGGATTCATTGCTGGTGACCTGACTGTATATTTGAACAGGAAATTGGCTTACAACATTGAGAATATTTATTCAGGATCCCAGACTGGTTGGTGATGTCACAAAAATGTCAATTTAAAAAAAAACTTTCAGAGATTGCAAAAAATGTGTTTGACATTTTTGTTATTTAAAGAGTAAACACTTAAATTTTATCAATTTTAAAATAATATTACTGATTTGTATAAATGTATCTATAGTATTTGTGTGTGATCTAAGTCCAAGGCAGTAGACATGTATATAAGTAATCATACAGATTCTTTTGTAGCCCACCAAAAGTAAGAAGAGTGGTCCATGTCAGCCCAAGATGTGAAGGTGGAAAAATCGTCATTGAACACACTTCACCTTTAGTAAGGCTTACTCCAAGCAGTGCACAGTTAGTACCTGTGTCCGACAGCCTACCTGTGGTCACTATGAAGAATCCTGATGGTATATGTCATCTGACATGATTCTGTTTTATTCTATATATGAATGTCCTGTCATCCCAATAGTCTGAGTACCATTTTACCTAGTAATTGTATGGTTTGAGTTCAATGTCATTCTAGCTAATATACTTTTTGTTTTATGTAATGTATAAATGTTTGTTATACTGTATATTTTTCCATATTTTTTAGTGTTAGGTCTTGTTTTCAACCTCAGATAAATGAGGATTTACATTATAGTAGGCTAAAACCTTCAAAAAAAGAAAGAGTATTTTTTTGTTATCATTCTACCTGGAAGTTACATGTACAAAAAGTGTCACAGTTTTGATCTTGGTTACAAAGAGATCCCATTACTCATAATAATACCAAGCACTAGGAATTGTATCCATACAGTATTTTCCACTATTAAACTGTTCTTTTGATGAAATAAATAATTCCTCCTTTCCCTACCATTCAGTTAACATAATTTACAATTCCTAACTAATTCATTTTAATTTTATTCATAATAATGCATTGGCAAAAAAAAAATGTGCAACAATATTTTTGTAAAACAATGCCTTAAAGGGAAGTACATCTATGAAATTAATATAAAATACAAAAATAATCTGGAGTGTAGTTTTTTTAACGGAATAAGTCAAATAATATACAAACTTCAATTGCTTTTTTGTTCAACAAAGGCATGGTGTGTTAAAACTAGTTAATAAGGCGTTGAAGAAATAGAAATCAATATAATTGTGGGGGTGGGGGTGGAAATGAACAAATATTTAAATAATTTAAGCAGTTAAATAGCATATAAGTTTTATAAAGCCCCTTGTGTGGAGCACTCCCTGGCTGCTGCAGTAAAAGTAATATGACCTTTTTGTAGCTTTGTTAAGATCACAAATATACAATATTTGAAGGTATAGTCTCCAAAGCACCAAGATTGAAAGATGCAGTTTTATACCTAAACAGCCAGTCAGTAGATTCGATACCCACTCGCAAATTGTCAGTCCAGTTGAATATTTGTCAGTTTTGTCTGAATGGCCCATAACTATCAGTCATCATTTTGATCACAACTAGTTACTAGTCTCTTGGACACTCTAGTTCTGCTTGTTTATATTAACTCATAGATCTCTAATTACAGCTTCATGGAGACCATTACCAAAAGTTTCTCTCCCACACTCGGGCCTGTTCCAAGATTATTCTAACAAATCATTTGGAAGCAAGGAATTAACATTGTCAGAATTTACGGTTAAACCAGAAGCATTGCGGACCTGCGGTAAGATTTCCAAGGGCAAATTATTAATTAATATATGAATTGTGACCAAACTTGATTGTCTTAAAGGAATTTTTTCTATTGCTTTATTTATTTTTATACCCTCCATTTGGATATGAGTGTCCTTCCGTCCGTCTGCTCGTCCCCTGGCTGTTTTCAGATGATAGGCAACTTCAGTTTTTTTTGTCAACAGTTATCGCTTTCCAAATTGGCTTTTTTCAAAAGATTACTTGAAAAACAGATTTTGTTTAAACTTTGCACAGTTATCAAGGACTACAAAATGGAGATCAGGTTACATTTTCACCTCAATCCCATTTGTAGGTTTTGAGTAGTGCCAATTTGGAACTATTTTTATAGTTCCAAGGTCAAGGTAAAAATAGTCGTTTGGTATAGACTGTTATCATGCTCAGCTATTGCTATAGGCTGATTTGTAATTGTGTTCATGAATATTAAAAATGATGCAACGATTCAGGTATCTTTTAATGTCCCATTAAATGCCGTATCTTTTTTTGGTGTAGCTGTAAAGGGTTCTTCAGTGTATTTAATTACAGTGGTAGCTGTATGGTTCCATTGTTTACAACATTCAGGACTGCCACAAAAATCCCAAAACTTTTTAGAAATAGTTATTTTTGAATCTCAAGAAGAGATTTTATATTAATTTAAGGTTTACACATACTTACTCCGTAATTAACATATATATATATAGAATACGTTCCGCGTTTTAATGTTCCCATCGCAAAAAACACCCAGATGATCAAGATTTCAACATCCGGAATACTACATGAATACAACTCACATGAACATAAATACAGGTAAGATATTCAGTTTTAAAATAAGCGTTAATTTATAATCAACCCCGAAATTTAATTTAACGGGGTGGTGGTGGGCTTGGAGTAAGTATGTGTAAACCTTAAATTAATATAAAATCTCTTCTTGAGATTCAAAAATAACTATTTTATATTAATTTGTTTACACATACTTACTCCGTAATTAACATATATATATATAGAATACTCACTGATTCCAAAGCAGTGTCTTTTTATATGGTGGTTGGTAAATAAATTTCGGTAAAATAAAATTCTTAAAATCCAACTACCCAAAAATGTAAACTCCAACAAAACATATTTACATATAAACGTCTATATTCATCTGTTCTAATCACTGACCTGAAAATATATTATTTATTACATATTACTCAACAAGTTTTTGAGTATCTAAATCTCGTAAATAAAATTTAGCAAACGTCGATTCTGAAGCCCAATCTGCTGCATCTAAAATCGACTTAGTTGATGCCCCTTTGTATAGAGCCCATGTAGGAGCTATTGCTCTGGTAGAATGTGCATTTATCTTGAGATTCTTATCTGAATAAGCAAACTTAATTGTTTGAACTATCCAGTTTGCAATTGTTACAGTTGTAACCGGTTTATGTGGCTCTTTAATAGCAAGAAACAGTTTTGATCTATCTTCTAATGATAATTTCAACCTGATGTCCTTTGTCTTATCTAGATATATAAGAATAGCTCTTTTTGGATCTAAAAGTGCTCTATCTGGAAAATGAGGTACATGAATTTTAACCCCATAATGACTTTGTCTATCTTGTTTTGATAAACCATGTCTTATAAAATTAATGCCTCTTTCCTGTACTCTCATTGATTGTAAATCAACTCTAAGGCTTTGAATATCACTGCATCTTCTGAATGTTGTAATAGCCGTAAGAAATACAGTTTTCATAGTTAAAAATTTCAAAGATGCTTCTGTTAACGGTTCAAATGGTTTATTTTCTAAAATTTTTAAAACCACTTCTAAATCCCATTCTGGCAGCAATTTAGTCTTAGGAGGCCTAGAATGAAAAATTCCCTTGATAAGTCTCGATATATGAGGATGTTTACCCACTTGATAATTTTGGATAGGAGGCAATACTGCTGACAGCATTGAACGATAACCCGAAATTGTTCTATATTGTAAACCAGATGTAAATAGATATGCTAAAAAATCTGCTATCTGATTTAAAGTTGCTGAATATGGATCAATTTGTTTTGAACAACACCAGCTATTGTATTTTTCAAATTTTGATGAATAATCTTTTTGAGTGCCCTTTCGCCAAGATGCATTGAGCAGTTCTCTAGCTGACTTTGAAAAGCCTTCTGTTTCGAAATTTCTGTCGAGAGTAGCCATGCAGTCAGATTTAACATCTGAGGGTTGGGATGAAAAATCTTTGTTTTTGGCTGTCTCAACAGATTGTCTTGGACTGGTAAACTGATCGGAGGAGCAATCAATAGTTCCAGAATCTCTGGATACCATAATCTCCTCGGCCAAAGTGGTGCTATCATCAGTATTTGACAGTGGAATTGCCTCATATATTTTAATACTTTCGGAATCAGGCATATTGGGGGAAAAACATATGCAAACATGTTCTCCCAAGAAATTGTAAGAGCATCCAATGCTAGAGCTCTGGGATGTGGTATCCATGTACAGAAAACCTCTGTTTGTCTGTTCTCCCAAGAGGCAAACAGATCTATCATTGGTTCTCCTAAACGCTGAAAAATCTGCCTGACTACCGTCTTGTCTAACATCCATTCCGTCTGGCGAATTTTTACCCGACTCAACTGATCTGCCAGAACATTCTTTTTCCCCACTATATGGGCTGCTCTTAAAGTAATATTGTTTTGAAGAGCTAGATTCCACAATTCCCATGTCAAAAAACATAGATTCGGTGATTTCGTTCCCCCTTGACGATTTATGTACTGAACGACACTTGTATTGTCGCTTCTGATCAGTACACCTTTGTTCATCAGCTGATTCAGAAAATGTTTCATAGTCAATATGACAGCTTTCATTTCCAGACAATTTATATGTAAACTTCTCTCGTTCAGATTCCATTCCCCTTGAAAAATTTGACTGCCAATGTAACCCCCAAAACCTTTCATCGAAGCATCTGTTGTGATTGTGGCCTCGATGTTCGTAGACACTAAAGATCGGCCTTTCAGCATGTTGGCTGAATTTGTCCACCATGAAAGATGGGATTTTAGATGTTGAGTAACTGGAATTCTTATACTCATATCTCTGCATCTTGGTCTCCAAAAACTCAAAAGATGTAGTTGAATTGGTCTCATGTGTAGACGAGCATTGGGAATCAAATCTATACATGAGGCCATCATTCCTAGAAGTCTCAGAAAATCTAGGGCTGTTGCTTGACCTAGAAACATGCTCTGAATCAGTGTTTTTATTTTGTCTACTCTCTCTGTAGTTGGAAAAACTACCCCTTGATCTAACTGAAAAACTCCCCCAAGATATGTTACTTTTTGACTTGGAACTAGACTCGATTTCTCTTTGTTTATTATGAAACCTAGTGAAACCAACAGATTGAGACAATTCTGACGATCCTGTATCAGATGTGTTCTGTTCTGATTTACTATTAACCAGTCGTCTAGATAGACTGCTAATCTGATATTTTGAGCTCTCAGAAATGCTGCAACCACTGAGACTATCTTCGTGAAAACCCTTGGAGCACATGTTGGGCCGAAGCACATGGCTTTCCATTGGTAACTTTGATTCCCTATATGAAATCTCATGTACTGTCTGTGATTTTGAAATATTGGCACATGTAGATACGCGTCTGACAGGTCCAAAGAAATCGCCCAATCGTTTGGTTTCACCAAGTTTATTACATTGTTCATTGTGTCCATTTTGAAGTGAACCTTTTTCAAATGATTGTTCAATGGTTTCAGGTTTGTTACCATTCTCCATTTCCCATTCTTTTTTGCAACTAGAAAAAGTGTACTGTAAAAACCTTGTAGAGACATTGGATACTCTACTTTTTCTACAGCCTCTTTTTCCAAAAGAGTATCTATTTCTTTCATAAAAATTCCCAAATTTTCTGCAGATACTTTCGTCTTTTTTATTCCTGTCCAAAGAGGTTTTTCTATAAATTCCAGTTTGTATCCCTCTGAAATTATTGATAATACCCATTGATCTAAAGTTATCATTTCCCAATTTTGAAGAAATTTTGATAGGCGTCCCCCCACAGGAACTTCTGGACACATTAACAAGCTTACCTTGGAGTCAGCTATCATTCCTTTTGGGTATCCGAAAGGAACCCCAGGAATTTTGTGTGCCCGCTTTGCCCAATCTCTTGTCTTTATTTCCTTCCTGAGTCTGCTTAACAGGAAAAACTTTATCCTTATTGGAAACCATAGAAGATCCAACTTGTCTTCTGTTGCCAAAACTATTAGATGACATATACTGATTTCTATTCTTTGTTATCTGATTTCCAGAAAACTTTGTCGTCTTATTAGGAAAATCATGGAAACTATGCTCAAACTTTCTTTTCCTAGAAGAGAACTCTGGCAATAACTCTGACAATTGCTCTTTTTGTTCCTTTCTTTTTTCAAGAATCGATTCCAAACCCTTTCCAAAAAGACCATCTCCAGTTAAAGGTAAATACTGACATTTGCTGACCAAATCTTTAAGGCTACATAAACCTGCATCTTGAGCCGCTGCTTTACGGCGAATCAAATGAGTGAATGCTCCAGTACGTCCTGCCTGATCAAGACTTTTTGTGGACATTGCAAACAGATCTTTAACTACCTGACAAATCTGATTTTTGTCAACCTCATCTTCTTCTAAAGATTTCAATAAAGATCCTAAAGCCTGTTGAATATACAGAATAGATATAATATTCATACGAGCTGACAATTGCCCTTGGTAACCTAACCGCTCAATCTGACGCAAAGGTTGTGTAAATAAATGTCTATGTGAGTCCCATGACCTTACAGCTTTCTGGCCATGCATTTGTCTAAGCATTGGCTCTAATATATCATCAAGAGTAGGTACTTGTAAAAAATCTACTGAACTGTCATGAATAGGAAAACAAGTCCTATAATCCTCTTTATATGCTGACAATCTGTCAGGAAATTTACTGCGCCACGAGTTTTGTAGTATGTCAACTTGAGTTTGATCTAAGACTAAACCAATACTAGGTTTCTCTTTAGTTATATCTTCACCAAACAGTTGTGATAACATATTACATGTTGATTTAGATTTGTCATCAAATTTACTTTTATCTAAATTATTAGAACCTTGCACATCTTGATTATGTACAATTGATTCTCCCATTTGGACATGTTTCAGAAAACGAGAAGTATTTCTATCTTTATCTACAGTTTTATTTCTAAGAGTTACTGGACTATTTCCAGATACACTGTCTATATCCTGTTCACTGTCAGAACGAATATCAAGTTCATTACGTTCTCTCTCACCTACACTAATTGAGAGCTCTGAACGTACATCAAAATCCCTATTTCTAGAAATCTTAGGAGACCCTAGGTCTTCATCTAGATTAGGAACAAGACTTAACAGTGGTCTACGCTCCCCTGACGGGACGTTTTCCACATTTTGATCGTCCGACCTGGGCAAAGCCGAGCTTTCCCTACTCTGACGATTTTCAAAAAGTTCGAACAATTTATCAAACTTATCATTAAAATTGTTCTCTAAACCACGAATTTTAGCCTCAAACTCGGCCTGCATGGTTGCTGTTTTTGATACTCTCTTCTTTTTACTTACACTTTTCTGAGTACCATTAGTTTTAGAACTATCAAAACTGACCATATCATCATTGTCAGGTTGCGATGTTGAGCAAGATGGCGATCTATTACTCGAGTTACGATAATTTAACTCTAAATCCATAGTGTTTGAAGTAAACAAATACTAAATAACGCTTAAAATATAAGAGAATTGAATGGGAACATCCGTTCAATTCACGCAAAATTTTAAAACTGAATATCTTACCTGTATTTATGTTCATGTGAGTTGTATTCATGTAGTATTCCGGATGTTGAAATCTTGATCATCTGGGTGTTTTTTGCGATGGGAACATTAAAACGCGGAACGTATTCTATATATATATATGTTAATTACGGAGTAAGTATGTGTAAACAAATTAATATAAAATGTATTCCCTAAAATACAAGAAAATTATAAAGTGGGGGGTAATATAACATAGAACTTGCAGTTTTCATGGCCTAAATAGTCATAGTATTTATATGATCACAGCCTTCAGCAAATGACAGAATATACAGTAATTGGTTACAATCATCACTACTTGTAGTGATAAACAACCTAGAGGACAGTAGGTGAAGATAAGATGTCTGAAAATTACTCTAACATCATGAAATCAGCAACTATACTGGTCATGTGTTACATAAGATTTGGGTTCCTATTTTTCTACTTTTCTGTTTCTAAAAATAAGAGCAATGCTGCATATGATCGTCAATCAGCTGTTTTGGAACATAAGGCATCTCCAGTTAATTTACTGGACATTGAGTGTTTTATTTAATGATGACTGTATCCCTGCCTTATGAGGATTACATTTCATCATTCAGGTTGTATGAAATAATTCTGGTTTTTTTTTATGCCCCCGCGACGACATGTCGGGGGGCATTAAGTTTTACTCATGTCCGTCCGTCCGTCTGTCCGTCCGTACGTACGTCCGAACAAATTTCCGTCAAGCTTTTCTCAGAAACCGTACATGAGAACAATTTTAAATTTGGCAGAGTGGTTCAGTATCACAAGTTGTACGTCCTAAGCGAATTTCAGACCTGTCGGACAACTACTTCCTGTTTGGGACTTCATTTGTACGTAAATACGTCCGTCTGTATGTACAAATTTCCGTCAAGCTTTTCTCAGAAACCGTACATGAGAACAATTTGAAATTTGGCAGGGTTGTTCAGTATCACAAGTTGTATGTCCTAAGCGACTTTCAGAACTGTCGGACAACTACTTCCTGTTTGGGACTGGGCCGATATGAAAATGTGTTAACACAAGTATGAAAATTTCCGTCAAGCTTTTCTCAGTAACCGTACATGAGAACAATTTGAAATTTGGCAGGGTGGTTCAGTATCACAAGTTGTATGTCCTAAGCGACTTTCAGACCTGTCGGACAACTACTTCCTGTTTGCGACTGGGCCGATATGAAAATGTTCTAACATGAGTATGAAAATTTCCGTCAAGCTTTTCTCAGAAACCATACATCAGAACAATTTGAAATTTGGCAGGGTGGTTCAGTATCACAAGTTGTACGTCCTTAGCGACTTTCAGACCTGTCGGACAACTACTTCCTGTTTGCAACTGGGCCAATATGAAAATGTGTTAACATGAGTATGAAAATTTCCGTCAAGCTTTTCTCAGAAACTGTACATTAGAACAATTTGAAATTTGGCAGGGTGGTTCAGTATCACAAGTTGTACGTCCTTAGCGACCTTCAGACCTGTCGGACAACTACTTCCTGTTTGGGACTGGGCCGATATGAAAATGTGTTAACACAAGTATGAAAATTTCCGTCAAGCTTTTCTCAGTAACCGTACATGAGAACAATTTGAAATTTGGCAGGGTGGTTCAGTATCACAAGTTGTATGTCCTAAGCGACTTTCAGACCTGTCGGACAACTACTTCCTGTTTGCGACTGGGCCGATATGAAAATGTTCTAACATGAGTATGAAAATTTCCGTCAAGCTTTTCTCAGAAACCATACATCAGAACAATTTGAAATTTGGCAGGGTGGTTCAGTATCACAAGTTGTACGTCCTAAGCAACTTTCAGACCTGTCGGACAACTAGTTCCTGTTTTCAACTGGGCCGATATGAAAATGTGTTAACACCAGTATGAAAATTTCCGTCAAGCTTTTCTCAGAAACCGTACATTACAACAATTTGAAATTTGGCAGGGTGGTTCAGTATCACAAGTTGTACGTCCTAAGCGACTTTCAGACCTGTTGGACAACTACTTCCTGTTTGGGACTTACTTTAGCGGGGGCATCCGTGTCCCATGGACACATTCTTCAATTTTTATTTAAACAAGCCTCACACACCCAGTGTTAATTGATCTTTAAGGTAAAACCTATTTTTCAGAGAAATCATTTTTGTAGCAATAAAAAATGGTGTCCTATGGCAACCAAAAGAAACATAGTTTCTAGTAATACTATGATTCTCATTCCAAGTCTTGATTTTCTAACAATTTCTGCGTTAAAATATCAGATCTACAATTGCTACAAATTCAAAATCCATTTTCTCCTGAGAGAAACCCTATCTAAATGTAATCAAGTATTTTCTTCTGTATTTTTAGATTCTGTTAGTACTTCTAGCATTGATATTGAAGCCAGGATAGTGGACAGTGCAATAAATAGTGTGATGACTCTTCCACAAGCATTCAACGAAGTGGTAGAAATGCAGAAAGATCAGAACAATGAGATTCACAAGCAACAACAATTGCTGACAAAATATCAGGTAGTGTTATCCTATCAATATTATTAAAATTCTTTCTCTCATTGCTCATGTCATGATCTAACAACAACCAATGACAAGTCATCTCCAATTGAACTTTTAATAGCGAGCATGGTTCGCAGCGGGCGGCCAAGCTGCCCGCGAAGAGGGGTGATCTCTTCTGCAATTATGTGTCATGTGATCAAAATCAAATCACGTGATCAAAATCTGCTTAATGCTAATATTGATTTTTTTCATCCGGAAGTTGGCATGGTAAAAAAACTCACAAAGTGAATGAAGAAGTGCACTAAAATTAATTGTAAAGCTAGACTTAAAAATAAATTTGACATCAATAATAAATCAATGTTCTATTTAAAATAACAACAAAAATTTCATACAATTTACTTGCAATCTCTAAATCGCTCTATATTTAAAAACTGACAATCATATAACATTTCATGTTACGTCACCATTACAAAGAAAGACGTCACGTGACCACTTCAATGTAGAGGCACTTTTAGGGTGTTCAGGAGTAACGTCAAGTATTAATGTGGTGTAAACATTATAAATAAATTATTTAAAGTCCTACTACAAAGATAATAATAATGTTAACAAAAGTTTACTTGCAAGCTGTTTGCATTCTGATTTATTTTAAAAATTACAGAAGCGTAATACTACGGTTCCGGAGATACTTAACCCTACACAGCGACAGGTCCCTTGTTCAATAAAATGCAATATAGACTAACATATGCATTATTTTAAAACACAATACAAACAAACAAAAACAAGTAAACTAAAAACTGTAACACTTACAAATATTTTCCCAAATGGCACAATAGTCCGCCAACATAATAAATCCAAATGTGACAAACTGATCTATAAAAACAAACGAATCCTTACTAATATGTTATTTCTCCAGAGACCACAAAACATAACACGTTTTGAATATTTTCCGCCAATGCAAACTGCTTGACAACATCACTATTTTTAGTTATTGCTCTTAATTTTCATTGGTCGTTTGTATAGGGGGGGTTCAAAAAAGGGGTAATGGGGATTAGAAAAGCAACACTAACCAAAGAGGGAAAAATCTTAACAAAACGAGATGCTTTTTTCAACAGAAAAGCGAGGGGCATGGACAGTATGTAAAAAAATGTTTTAGGTTCTGTATGACCAACAGGCATATGCATCTTACCAAAATTCTTGTTTAACTTGGAGGATAGATTAATAATTTGACTTACAGTTACTTCTTGTTGACTATTACTACATGTACACATGACAGTGAAATAGTGTAATTACAAAAACTAAAACAAGGAATTGTAAGCAATATTTAAAAATAAAGGATTTTATTACATGAATAGAATTTTGCGTATTTTTGATTGCTCTAAAAACTACTTTCGGGTCACGATAAATCGCAACAGTACTAAAATTAAATAAAATGATTGTACGCTGCACGATTCCGCTGCATATTAGTCAAGCGGAATCAGAATAGCCGTCTTAATAAATTCATTCGTAGAATCAAATCGATTGTATTAATTGTACACAATTCATTGACGTCAGCTATACATACATCGTGCGTGTCAACAACAAATGGGAGAAACGTCTGTTCTGCGATATATTGATTCATTTATACTCTTCTCAATATTTGAAACTGGAATTTCAGGATTATCAGCAAATTGAAATCAAAATGCATTATTAAATAAAAAATATTAGGGTAACAAGCATCACAACAATTACAAAATGCAAGCAGGTGCTCCAGTAGAAAAGGCATCCTCAGTTTTTCTGATCAAGGGAGATGGTGGTTTTATTCATGTAATAAAACAATTAATGACTTTGATATACGGTCGCTATAAGGATTTATCAGCCTAGCGGCTCGGTGAATATTACATTTTCTCTGGCTGATAAATCCTGATATCGACCTACATCAAAGTCATTAATTGTATAATATTGTCTGTGCTCCCATTTTGGCAATGCCTACTCCATATAATAAATATAACCCAGTGATGAAAAAGCAGGACTTCCACGGGGTAAAGAAGATCCCTTCTGTATTGATTGACATGTTACCATTACTTTTCTTCCAGGAAAAGTTCAAAGACGGTATATTGTTTATGTTGGGTCAAGGTCATAAAACCCTCGGTTTACTCATATCAAACAAATTTTAAATTTCAATATTGCTGATGTCTGTGACTTGTATACAATATTAAAATTTGTAATGGTGTATTGTGTAAACTTTTTCTTACAATACCAACAAACTACCGGTAGTATAGCCTGATAACACTGGAAAATTCTGTGAAATCATGAAAAATAAATCAGAGGATTTTATTACTGAGACCATTGTTTATTAAACTGTTATTTTGGTTTTTATGTTCACTGTGAAAGACAAAATGATTGTATTTCTGATATGTTTGTTTATTATAATTTGTTTATTTGTTTTGTTTATAAAGTTCCACAAAAAAATATCAAAAATAAAATACCTTGACGGTATTTAGTAAAAACCAATGTATCACAGGCAACTATTGTAACATATGGAAACATTTTATGCAAAAAAAATCATGACAAGTTCTTATATGTGGTAAATTATTTATAAAAAATATAATCGGTCATTTAATTTAGAGGTTTGAGATCTGGTATATCTCTAATGGCTGCTGTGATTGTCTTTCAGTGGAGAAGAAGAAAGAAGATTTAACACAGGAGGTTATTGGAGTGACACACAAAATCTACATTTCTGAAGAACAAATCAGACAATGTAACAAAAGATGTAAAGAATATGAACAAGGTGTGATGTAGTCCCCCTGAAGTAAGATAACCCCCTGTGACTCGTGGTTTGATGTAGTCCCCGTGAAGTAAGATAACCCCCTGTGACTCGTGGTTTGATGTAGTCCCCCTGAAGAAAGATAACCCCCTGTGACTCATGGTGTGATGTAGTCCCCCTGAAGTAAGATAACCCCCTGTGACTCATGGTTTGATGTATTCCCCCTGAAGTAAGAAAACCCTCTGTGACACATGGTGTGATGTAGTCCCCCTGAAGTAAGATCACCCCCTGTGACTCATGGTATGATGTAGTCCCCTTTAATAAAATCACCCCTTGTGACTCATGGTCTGATATAGTCCCCTCTAGTAAGATCACCCCTTGTGACTCATGGTGTGATGTAGTCCTCCTCTAGTAAGATCACCCCCTGTGACTCATGGTGTGATGTAGTCCCCCTCTTGTAAGATCACCCCTGTGACTCATGGTGTGATGTAGTTCCTCTCTAACAAGATCACCCCTTGTGACTCATGGTGTGATGTAGTCCCCCTCTTGTAAGATCACCCCTGTGACTCATGGTGTGATGTAGTTCCTCTCTAGCAAGATCACCCCTTGTGACTCATGGTGTGATGTAGTCCCCCTGAAGTAAGATAACCCCCTGTGACTCGTGGTTTGATGTAGTCCCCCTGAAGTAAGAAAACCCTCTGTGACACATGGTGTGATGTAGTCCCCCTGAAGTAAGATCACCCCTTGTGACTCATGGTGTGATGTAGTCCCCTTTAATAAGATCACCCCTTGTGACTCATGGTCTGATATAGTCCCCTCTAGTAAGATCACCCCTTGTGACTTGTGGTGTGATGTAGTCCTCCTCTAGTAAGATCACCCCCTGTGACTCATGGTGTGATGTAGTCCCCCTCTTGTAAGATCACCCCTGTGACTCATGGTGTGATGTAGTCCCTCTCTAGCAAGATCACCCCTTGTGACTCATGGTGTGATGTAGTCCCCCCAAAGTAAGATAACCCCCTGTGACTCGTGGTTTGATGTAGTCCCCCTGAAGTAAGATAACCCCTTGTGACTCATGGTGTGATGTAGTCCCCCCAAAGTAAGATAACCCCCTGTGACTCGTGGTTTGATGTAGTCCCCCTGAAGTAAGAAAACCCTCTGTGACTCATGGTCTGATATAGTCCCCTCTAGTAAGATCACCCCCTGTGACTCATGGTGTGATGTAGTCCCCTCTTGTAAGATCACCCCTTGTGACTCATGGTCTGATATAGTCCCCTCTAGTAAGATCACCCCTTGTGACTTGTGGTGTGATGTAGTCCTCCTCTAGTAAGATCACCCCCTGTGACTCATGGTGTGATGTAGTCCCCCTGAAGTAAGATCACCCCCTGTGGCTCATGGTGTGATGTAGTCACCCTCTTGTAAGATCACCCCTGTGACTCATGGTGTGATGTAGTCCCCCTCTAGCAAGATTACCCACTGTGACTCATGGTGTGATGTAGTCCCCCTCTAGCAAGATTACCCACTGTGACTCGTGGTGTGATGTAGTCCCCCCGAAGTAAGATCACCCCCTGTGACTCATGGTGTGATGTAGTCCCCCTGAAGTAAGATAACCCCCTGTGACTCGTGGTTAGATGTAGTCCCCCTGAAGTAAGCAAACCCTCTGTGACTCATGGTGTGATGTAGTCCCCCTGAAGTAAGATCACCCCCTGTGACTCATGGTGTGATGTAGCCCCCCTTAGTAAGATCACCCCTTGTGACTCACCCCTTATGTAGAGTAAATAATAGGAATAGTCTAATTGTAGCTATTATATAAGGCTTAATTACCGATCCCTAGTCATACTCCAGTGGCAGCCAAAATTTTGGTCCATCAATTTTTTAGTTTATTTACTGTTTATTAACTTATTTTTATCCCAGATATAGCTAAAATATTGAGTAAACATTCAACCTATTTGTCATTTAAAAATTAATCACAAACAAAATATATATTTCCAGAGATAAAACAGTTAGTTGAAGAGTGTGAAAAAGAAAGAAATCGTGTCAAAGATTTAAAAGAGGATATAGGCCATAATCAGAGGTATACTGGGAGCAAATGTATTGTCATAGAACAAGGTAATCGGAGGTATGCTGGGAACGACTGTATTGTCATAGAACAAGGTAATCAGAGGTATGCTGGGAACAATTGCATTGTCATTGAACAAGGTAATCAGAGATATGCTGGGAACAATTGTATTGTCAATGAACATGGTAATCAGAGGTATGCTGGGAACAATTGCATTGTCATAGAACAAGGTAATAAGAGGTTTACTGGGAGCAAATGTATTGTCATAGAACAAGGTAATCAGAGGTATGCTGGGAATAATTGCATTGTTATAGAACAAGGTTATCAGAGGTATGCTGGGAACAACTGTATTGTCATAGAACAAGGTAATCAGAGGTATGCTGGGAATAATGCATGGTTATAGAACAAGGTAATCAGAGGTATGCTGGGAACAAGTGTATTATCATTGAACAATGTAATCAGAGGTATGCTGGGAACAACTGTATTGTCATAGAACAAGGTAATCAGAGGTATGCTGGGAACAACTGTATTGCATTGTCATTGAACAAGGTAATCAGAGATATGCTGGGAACAATTGTATTGTCAATGAACATGGTAATCAGAGGTATGCTGGGAACAATTGCATTGTCATAGAACAAGGTAATAAGAGGTTTACTGGGAGCAAATGTATTGTCATAGAACAAGGTAATCAGAGGTATGCTGGGAATAATTGCATTGTTATAGAACAAGGTTATCAGAGGTATGCTGGGAACAACTGTATTGTCATAGAACAAGGTAATCAGAGGTATGCTGGGAACAATTGTATTATCATTGAATAAGGTAATCAGAGGTATGCTGGGAACAATTGTATTGTCACAGAACAAGGTAATCAGAGGTATGCTGGGAACAATTGTATTTTCATAGAAAAAGGTAATCAGAGGTATGCTGGAAACAATTGTATTGTCATTGAATAAGTTAATCAGAGGTATGCTGGGAACAACTGTATTGTCATAGAACAAGGTAGTCAGAGGTATGCTGGGAACAATTGTATTGTCATAGAACATGGTAATCAGAGGTATGCTGGGAACAATTGTATTGTCATAGAACAAGGTAACCAGAAGTATGCTGGGAACAGTTGTATTGTCATAGAACAAGGTAGTCAGAGGTATGCTAGGAACAATTGTATTGTCATAGAACAAGGTAACCAGAAGTATGCTGGGAACAGTTGTATTGTCATAGAACAAGGTAGTCAGAGGTATGCTAGGAACAATTGTATTGTCATAGAACAAGGTAATCAGAGGTATGCTGGGAACAATTGTATTGTCATAGAACAAGGTAGTCAGAGGTATGCTGGGAACAACTGTATTGTCATAGCACATGGTAATCAGAGGTATGCTGGGAACAATTGTATTGTCATAGAACAAGGTAATCAGAGGTATGCTGGGAACAATTGTATTTTCATTGAATAAGGTAATCAGAGGTATGCTGGGAACAATTGTATTGTCATAGAACAAGGTAATCGGAGGTATGCTGGGAGCAATTGTATTGTCATTGAATAAGGTAATCAGACGTATGCTGGGAACAATTGTATTATCATTGAATAAGGTAATATGTGATTAGGTTTAATTCAGGTGTGCTCTTTCTGTGTGTGTATTTTGTCTTATCTTTATTATATACAAACATTAAAATGCAGTTCTTGATGTAACGTCAATTCTGATTGAACAACATTAATTCCACGATTGATGCCGTCAAAAGTTAATGCAAGCACAGATGTAATTCCTGGTAAATAAAAAATTCCCATTTTAATCAGTTATTTTAGTGTTTTTACGGCGTTGCATTAGAATGGAGATACTGGTCGCCAGTAAACTCAATTTCCGACCATCAAATGAGTAATTGATGGCAGCAAATCTTCAAATCCAATACAGTTATCTCCTAATTTTAAGGTTCATGGTTCCCACACGACTATGAAAACAGGGACAAGACTGGGAATTTTGTTTTTCCTTTTAGAGGTTGGGAAAAATTCAGGCTTCAAATCAGGATGCATCTAAGTACCAGTATTCAAAATAATGTTTGGTTATGAAACTGATGAAGGACCTTTGAAAAGGATTAAAAGACCTTGAAAAGTCGGTGAAAAGTCCTTGAAATTTAAGTGATAATCTTAAGCTTGGTTTGAATCCTGAAGTATGTATAATGTATGAATTCATAGATTGATTGAATGGTTGAATTGCCTAGCATCCATTGACTAGTACATAAGCTAGCGTTTTTAAGTGTCTTGATTCTTGCTTATTGAGTTTTATACTTATTGACAGAATGCCAGAACATACAATGTAGTGTTGAATGGTAATGGATAATATAAACTTGTCAATGAAAGCTGGACTTTATGAAAATAAACATTTACTCAAGTATTTTAGACCATTTTTATTTTGCTGTCGACCAGGCTGTCCACTGAATCTTGATTACATATATATTTTCTCCTATTACAGACAATATAACAAATACAGAGAAATCATGACCAAACATGAACACATTGTGAGTGACCTTGAAGCTGACCTTGAGGTCAATAAGCAACTAAGAGATTTAGAAGAAGCTATAGATATTTTGGAGACAGGTAGTAAGTAGAGAATGTAAACCTGTATATTCTAGTAAACAAACATGTATAAGTTAGCCATACCAAATCTCTTTTAAAGTCCATCAACATATAAACAGTTCCTGAAATACCTTACTTACAGCTCAAGTTTAATTGTTTTTTTAACAAAATTGCAAAACTTTTTTGCTCCACATTGCTAACCTAGGATGGGCGAGACACTTTTGTTTGGTGGGGTGAGTTGTCAGGTTATAATACTTTTAGCATGAGAAGGGTCTAAAGTGAATAATTTGTTAAGAGAGTGAGACACTCCTTCTATGATAAAAACTCAGTTTGTAGATTAAACAAAAATTTCTCCTCCTTAAAACATAGCAGGATGTCATGATATACAGTAGAACTTCAATAACTCGAACTCGCTTGGGTCGCCAAAAATAGTTCGAGTTATCGGTTGTTCGAGCCACCGAAGTTGGACAACCTTATAAGTTGCTCGTTAATTTTCCTACATGCGGTATAGTCTGGGATCCTGACTAAATATTCTCAATACTGTAAGCGGACTTCCGGTTCGAATATACAGTCAGGTCACCAGTAATGAATCAGGTCAAAATTTTGACCAGTTTGCAACATTCGGAATGCCTCAAAATTTACGTCAGTATTAGCTGTAACTGACGTATTTCCAAAACAAAGCATTATGACGTCACATCTGGCGTCTGGTAATCAAATTCAAATAAAAATCCTGTTTATCAAAAGAATGCGTTTATCGATTTATGTTTCATTTGTGGAAATAACTCTACGGAAAAGGTCATTTTAACTTAAAAGCCAGAAAACAAGAAGCAGGTAGCTACTTTATTTAAATGGTATTCTGACAGTAATTTTCTAGTAACAAAACGTGGGAAAAGTTAGCTAAAACATGGCGTTTTAAACAACCAATCAAATTGGGTAGTAAATTGGTGGTGACCTGGGGTTATATTTGAAAGTGAAGTTTGCGTAAATACACATTACATACATTATGTGTAGGTACAACTACTTGTATCACGTCGAGACAGTTGTGTACATTCGTATCACTACGAGACGCGCAGCGTCGAGTTGTGATGCGGAATGTATGCAACTGTCGAGACGTGATACAGGTAGTTGTACCTACACTTAAATGTATGTAATAAGTTTATCTAAAATTAAGAAGTATAAAAAGGGTCGAACAAAACTGAATGTTTAAAATTTAAAATTTAACATTCAACGAAGCATTTGTTTATAAAATATAGGCCCTAACGTCACGCGTATTATGACGTCATATCTCATTCTTAGAATGAAAGTCATTTACCGAATCATTGGTTATACCATTCATTGTGACGTCAAGAAGTAGTTCCGACAAAAGTACATCTTGTATCACATATATAGATGATACAAGGTTTTGTATCACATAGGTTGTATCAATCGCTAATTTTCCAGATTTTGACGAAATACATACTTAATTTTAGATAAATGAAAAATATTGCACCAGGGAACCAGGTTAACACACGGTATGGTTGTTTTTGGGAACTAAAATTTGTTTTGAATGTATGTAGATATTTATTTCATAAATTTTGACATGTACATGAATTAAGTAATTTTAGGTGTAATAGTTTGTGAAATTTGAAATTTCTACAACGCTTACTATTTACTTCCGTTACTGCGCAAAAATCCGTTTGTACTCGGTATATCCATCGCGGTTAAATTAAGTAAATAATTTCCAAAATATTTTTTGCTGACACATTTTTCATATATTATGTTAATTAGCTTTAATATTTGTGTTTTAAAAAAATCAATTTAACCACAGTTGTCAACAAAAGTCGTAAATGATTTTTAATTGAAATATTTTCATTGATTTAATCATCCGCTTGGTACATTTCATATTTTCAATTAAAGAAACAATGTTTATTTGCCTGTTTAAACTAATCACCAGTCATGACATAATTATTATCTATTATTTTTTAAGTGACATACCTGTATTAATTGTTATGGCTTCTGTTATCAACGTCCTTTGAAACTGAAGTTAATTGCTTCGCACGGATGCTTATAATTTCAGTTCGAGTTATTGATGGTGACTTACATGAGTTTACTATCAAAGGGACCTAAAAATGAGTTCGAGTTATCGAGAAATCTGTGTTCGAAAAACTGGGGTTTTTTGTACAAACATATATAGAAATAAATGTCGAGACTTTAAAAACAGTTCGAGAAATTGGTGGTGTTCGAGCCATCCGAGTTCGAGCTACCGAAGTTTAACTGTAGTTGGAACGTACTGAAAATAAAAAAATAATATTCCACCAAACAATAAATTCCTTGTAAAATATGCTTGTTTGCACCTTATATCCAATATTAGGTAAACCTTCACCTTGACCCATATTTAATAAACCTTGACCTTGGTGATATATTATAGATAACAACATTGTAAAACACCAGGAAGAAATAGATCTATCAGAAGAAGATGTTAAAGCTCAGATTGGAAAAACCAGAAGTCAAGTTGAAGAGTTAAAATTATTAATAGTTCAGAAAGAAGAACTTGTAAGTTATTGTAAAGATATAAGAGAGATAATATTTCTGGAATATGGAGTTCTCTCAAGTTTAGCAGGAAAGAAGGAAATTCATGTTACTATTTTTTAAATGTCCATTGAATGTTTTAAATAAATTTGTATGACCTACCAACAGAAGTTGTGGGACATATAGATTGTTGGTATATATGTTCATTCATACGTCAATCCCACCTCCGGTTTCCTTTTGTGTTGAAGCTATTTGTTTTATGAAGATGACTACACATTTTCATGAAACTTGATACAAGTTACAACATCATGGGATCTCCTCATAGGCAAAATTTTGCAGAGCTGTGCCATATTTCTCAGTGTTTACATATTTTTTACAATATTGTAGCCCCCCCCCCTTTTTTTTGTTTTATTTGAAATAGCTTGAAAGAGGTCCCATTACTCATAATGGAGTAGTGGAGAGTGATTCCCACCTGGCAGTTTTATGCATAAAATCAGCTATTAAACTCTGGTTTGCTACATACTTTTTATTGTCTTTGCAGTTTAACTGAAATTTCTACCACACCTTATTAGTTAGTTTTACACTTTATTTGTAATCATGGCATTGTTGACAAAATTTGAATTCCAGGACTGCATAATTTTTAATCGATTTGGTAAAAAAGTTCATTTCAGGATCATTTTAGCTATATTCAATGCATTATCACCACAATAATGATTTGATATTTATAAGGTAGAAGTGGAAATTAAAACAACACTAACTATTTAGGAAACCTTAAGTTCGCCTTGCTAGAAATTGATTAGCATATTCAACTGTCATACAATTTGTTTTACAGATTCAGAAAGAAAAGTCAAATCAAAGCCAAGTTGAAGTTTCGTTGAACGTGTTACAGGTATGATTATAGATGTCTATCATCTTATGTGGACAGTATTACACATGGTCCAGGTTTTATAAAGGTTTTCATGTATTAGGAAAGATTTTTTACTGCATATTAATTTAATCAGAATTGTTCCTTTGATTAAACAGAACAAAGTTTTTCTGGTATGATTTTTCTAAAGAGACACTTTATGTGGTACATAGTTGTAAATGTTGTATTCTCCTGATATGTGTTTTAATTTAAATAATGGAATATTTGTTTGAAAACTTTGTTCATTGAATACTTATATTACTGTTATTTTTCCTACAAGTTGTCCAGTACAATTCCCTACATGTATGTGTGTTCCTATGGCGATACATGTATTTCTGCTTTATTACAGAAGAAGAATGCAGCCCAGTTGACCAGACTGAAGAAACAAGTAAAATCAGCACTACAGAGTAGTCGTCAGTGGAATGATCAGATAGCTCAACTTCAGAAATCTGTTGACGAGTTGAACAGTAAGCTGGCACAGTAGCCGGAGTTTCTGAAAATATTGAGTGGAGGGACAATATTAGAGGTGTAGGGGGCAGTATTAGAGGGAGACACTTGTGCAGAGGCAATAATGGAGGGAGACACTTGTGCAGGGGCAATATTGGAGGGAGACACTTGTGCAGGGGCAATATTTGAAGGAGACACTATACTTCAGTCATTTATATGGACATTTAACAGTATTCTGAAATAATTTTGTGTTATTAAACTTAGTCTAACCTTTTGATGTTTGTTTCAACACAATCCCTAGTTATGAGTGTATAGTTAGCCTTTATTGTTAGTGTGATCTTTGATATTAGTAATACCAAGAGTAAAAAATTACATTCTTCCTATAATTCAGGGTTGGTTCATGGTTGTTACTGTCTTGGTAGATGATTTATGTGTTTTGCAACATTTTACAAGCATTGTCTATGCTACACTAGAGGGAAGAGGACAATACAATAATTTAAAAGGGGATAGGTCAGTTTGCAGAAAATCTTGAATACAACTTGAAAGCATAAAGAGTTTAGAAAGGGCAGATAAATTTGCCTTTTAGAGACTACAACATACATTATACAGTCTACAACAAGAAGGGTGGCCAGCTATATACACCTTATACAGAAGGGTGGCCAGCTATATACACCTTATACAGAAGGGTGGCCAGCTATATACACCTTATACAGAAGGGTGGCCAGCTATATACACCTTATACAAGAAGGGTGGCCAGCTATATACACCTTATACAGAAGGGTGGCCAGCTATATACACCTTATACAGAAGGGTGGCCAGCTATATACACCTTATACAGAAGGGTGGCCAGCTATATACACCTTATACAGAAGGGTGGCCAGCTATATACATCTTATACAGAAGGGTGGCCAGCTATATACACCTTATACAGAAGGGTGGCCAGCTATATACACCTTATACAGAAGGGTGGCCAGCTATATACACCTTATACAGAAGGGTGGCCAGCTATATACACCTTATACAAGAAGGGTGGCCAGCTATATACACCTTATACAGAAGGGTGGCCAGCTATATACACCTTATACAAGAAGGGTGGCCAGCTATATACACCTTATACAGAAGGGTGGCCAGCTATATACACCTTATACAAGAAGGGTGGCCAGCTATATACACCTTATACAGAAGGGTGGCAAGCTATATACACCTTATACAGAAGGGTGGCCAGCTATATACACCTTATACAGAAGGGTGGCCAGCTATATACACCTTATACAGAAGGGTGGCCAGCTATATACACCTTATACAGAAGGGTGGCCAGCTATATACACCTTATACAGAAGGGTGGCCAGCTATATACACCTTATACAGAAGGGTGGCCAGCTATATACACCTTATACAGAAGGGTGGCCAGCTATATACACCTTATACAGAAGGGTGGCCAGCTATATACACCTTATACAGAAGGGTGGCCAGCTAACCTTATACAGAAGGGTGGCCAGCTATATACACCTTATACAGAAGGGTGGCCAGCTATATACACCTTATACAGAAGGGTGGCCAGCTATATACACCTTATACAGAAGGGTGGCCAGCTATATACACCTTATACAGAAGGGTGGCCAGCTATATACACCTTATACAAGAAGGGTGGCCAGCTATATACACCTTATACAGAAGGGTGGCCAGCTATATACACCTTATACAGAAGGGTGGCCAGCTATATACACCTTATACAGAAGGGTGGCCAGCTGTATACACCTTATACAGAAGGGTGGCCAGCTATATACACCTTATACAGAAGGGTGGCCAGCTATATACACCTTATACAAGAAGGGTGGCCAGCTATATACACCTTATACAGAAGGGTGGCCAGCTATATACACCTTATACAGAAGGGTGGCCAGCTATATACACCTTATACAGAAGGGTGGCCAGCTATATACACCTTATACAGAAGGGTGGCCAGCTATATACACCTTATACAGAAGGGTGGCCAGCTATATACACCTTATACAAGAAGGGTGGCCAGCTATATACACCTTATACAGAAGGGTGGCCAGCTATATACACCTTATACAGAAGGGTGGCCAGCTATATACACCTTATACAGAAGGGTGGCCAGCAATATACATCTTATACAGAAGGGTGGCCAGCTATATACACCTTATACAGAAGGGTGGCCAGCTATATACACCTTATACAGAAGGGTGGCCAGCAATATACACCTTATACAGAAGGGTGGCCAGCTATATACACCTTATACAGAAGGGTGGCCAGTTATATACACCTTATACAGAAGGGTGGCCAGCTATATACACCTTATACAGAAGGGTTACCAGCTATATACACCTTATACAGAAGGGTGGCAAGCTATATACACCTTATACAGAAGGGTGGCCAGCTATATACACCTTATACAAGAAGGGTGGCCAGCTATATACACCTTATACAGAAGGGTGGCCAGCTATATACACCTTATACAGAAGGGTGGCCAGCTATATACACCTTATACAGAAGGGTGGCCAGCTATATACACCTTATACAGAAGGGTGGCCAGCTATATACACCTTATACAGAAGGGTGGCCAGCTATATACACCTTATACAGAAGGGTGGCCAGCTATATACACCTTATACAGAAGGGTGGCCAGCTATATACACCTTATACAGAAGGGTGGCCAGCTATATACACCTTATACAGAAGGGTGGCCAGCTATATACACCTTATACAGAAGGGTGGCCAGCTATATACACCTTATACAGAAGGGTGGCCAGCTATATACACCTTACACAGAAGGGTGGCCAGCTATATACACCTTATACAGAAGGATGGCCAGCTGTATACACCTTATACAGAAGGGCGGCCAGCTGTATACACCTTATACAGAAGGGTGGCAAGCTATATACACCTTATACAGAAGGGTGGCCAGCTATATACACCTTATACAGAAGGGTGGCCAGCTATATACACCTTATACAGAAGGGGGGCCAGCTATATACACCTTATACAGAAGGGGGCCAGCTGTATACACCTTATACAGAAGGGTGGCCAGCTGTATACACCTTATACAGAAGGGTGGCCAGCTGTATACACCTTATACAGAAGGGTGGCCAGCTGTATACACCTTATACAGAAGGGTGGCCAGCTATATACACCTTATACAGAAGGGTGGCCAGCTATATACACCTTATACAGAAGGGTGGCCAGCTATATACACCTTATACAGAAGGGGGGCCAGCTGTATACACCTTATACAGAAGGGTGGCCAGCTGTATACACCTTATACAGAAGGGTGGCCAGCTGTATACACCTTATACAGAAGGGGGGCCAGCTATATACACCTTATACAGAAGGGGGGCCAGCTGTATACACCTTATACAGAAGGGTGGCCAGCTATATACACCTTATACAGAAGGGTGGCCAGCTATATACACCTTATACAAGAAGGGTGGCCAGCTATATACACCTTATACAAGAAGGGTGGCCAGCTATATACACCTTATACAGAAGGGTGGCCAGCTATATACACCTTATACAGAAGGGTGGCCAGCTATATACACCTTATACAGAAGGGTGGCCAGCTATATACACCTTATACAGAAGGGTGGCCAGCTATATACACCTTATACAGAAGGGTGGCCAGCTATATACACCTTATACAGAAGGGGGCCAGCTATATACACCTTATACAGAAGGGGGCCAGCTGTATACACCTTATACAGAAGGGTGGCCAGCTGTATACACCTTATACAGAAGGGTGGCCAGCTATATACACCTTATACAGAAGGGTGGCCAGCTATATACACCTTATACAGAAGGGTGGCCAGCTATATACACCTTATACAGAAGGGTGGCCAGCTATATACACCTTATACAGAAGGATGGCCAGCTATATACACCTTATACAGAAGGGTGGCCAGCTATATACACCTTATACAGAAGGATGGCCAGCTATATACACCTTATACAGAAGGGTGGCTAGCTACATACACCTTATACAGAAGGGTGGCCAGCAATATACACCTTATACAGAAGGGTGGCCAGCTATATACACCTTATACAGAAGGGTGGCCAGTTATATACACCTTATACAGAAGGGTGGCCAGCTATATACACCTTATACAGAAGGGTGGCCAGCTATATACACCTTATACAGAAGGGTGGCCAGCTATATACACCTTATACAGAAGGGTGGCCAGCTATATACACCTTATACAGAAGGGTGGCCAGCTATATACACCTTATACTATAAGATTCATGGTCAGGCTTTCTGTATTAATAGTATTTAATGTTCTTTTTGAGACCTTTATTGTATTAACAACCATGCATTGCCATTGGTGGATATCAAGTACACTTGTCCTCAGTATTTTGTCTGATTTATGATGATGTATATTTTGCCACTACTGTCTTGTATCTAATATAGAGCTTGTAAAGTTCTAGCTACATGTAGTGCTGTAAGAGCCTGTAATGCTCGTATGACTTACATGTAGTGCTGTAATTTTATCAAGAGCCTGTAATGCTCATATGACTTACATATATATTTCCTATAAATTCCCATGTTAAAGCTATGGTTCAGCTTAGATTAAAGTAAAGTTATTATTATTTTTTTTATTATAAGTCGGGTTTTACATTACACAACAAATAACATAATTTCCCAGGAGCTTGTATACATGCTATAAATAACAGCTCTTAAAACCAGAGGAATGTCTGAGATAGATTTAAACAATATCACAAATCAAAGATTTTAACAATTTTACCCTATCATAATGCATTTATGGCCCTTGCAGCAATGTTGAATATTTAATTAGCACCAAAAACTCAAACTTTGTTAAGAATACCTCAAGTTTTAACCAGTAATCATGCAAAACAATATTTTCCCTATTCAGTGGTTTTATGAAATCAATTTCACAATTTGTGTGTTTGGAGGACCCAATTGAAAAAGTCTAAAATTGTCCTTGTACCCCACATGTATTATCTATTGTCTGTTTATATACAGTTCCTAACTTTTTCATAGTAGTGGTCTTCCTACTACTGTGTTCTCCATCTACTTATCAGTTCTCCTTTTGCTCCTCGAGCCGCCTATGTTGTATTGTCCATCTATTTATCAGTTCTCCTTTTGCTCCTCGATCCACCTATGTTGTGTTGTCCATCTATTTATCAGTTCTCCTTTTGCTACTCCAGCCACTTATGTTGTGTTGTCCATCTATTTATCAGTTCTCCTTTTGCTCCTCCATAAATCTCTGTTGTGTTGTCCGTCTATTTATCAGTTCTCCTTTTGCTCCTCCATACATCTCTGTATATACTTTATGTATTTGTATTGTTTATCTGTTGTTAAGGTCTTTGAAAGTAATTGTTACTTTGTTTTTCATTTGTGTTATACCCTTAATACATGGTGTTCACGATGTAGATCAAGGTCAGGTCTGCTAATAATCTACTGTAATGTCTACCCATAAGATCTAACATGACAAACGTGGTCAGCCCCATGAGTTCTAATATGGCAGATGTTAACTCTACTGTAATGTCTACCCATGAGTTCTAAAGTGGCAGACGTCAGCTCAATTGTAATGTCTACCCATGAGTTTGAACAGGACAGACGTGGTCAGGTCTAATGTAATGTCTACCCACGAGTTCTAACACGTCAGCTCAACTGTAATGTCTATACATGAGTTCTTATATGGCAGACGTCAGCTCTACTGTAATGTCTACCCATGAGTTTGAACAGGACAGACGTGGTCATCTCTACAGTATTGTCTACCAATGAGTTCTAACATGGCAGATGTGGTCAGGTCTACAGTATTGTCTACCAATTAGTTCTAACACGGCAAACGACTCGTGGTCAGCCCTGCTGTGATGCCTACCTATGCGTTCTATCATGGCAGACGTCAGCTCTACTTTAATGTCTACCCATTCCATGAGTTCTAACACGGCACAAGACACGTGTTCAGCCCTGCTGTGATGCCTACCTCTGCGTTCTATCATGGCAGACGTCAGCTTTACAGTTATGTCTACCCATGAGATCTAACATGGCAGACGTGGTCAGGTCTACTGTAATGTCTACCCATGAGATCTAACATGGCAGACGTAACCTCTACTGTTATGTCTACCCATGAGATCTAACATGGCAGACGTGGTCAGGTCTATTGTAATGTCTACCCATGAGATCTAACATGGCAGACGTGGTCAGGTCTACTGTAATGTCTTCCTATGAGTTCTAACACGGCAGACATCGGCTATACTGTAATGTCTAACCATGAGTTATAACATGGCAGACGTCAGCTCTACTGTAATATCTACCCATGTGTTCTAACGTGTCAGACGTGGTCAGGTCTACTGTAATGTCTACCCTTGTGATTTAACATGGCAGACGTGGTCAGGTCTAATGTAATGTCTACCCTTGTGATTTAACATGGCAGACGTGATCAGGCAGAGGTGGTCAGGTCTACTGTAATGTCTACTCATGCGTTCTAACATGGCAGACGTGGTCAGGTCTACTGTAATGTCTACCCTTGTGATTTAACATGGCAGACGTGGTCAGGTCTAATGTAATGTCTACCCTTGTGATTTAACATGGCAGACGTGATCAGGCAGACGTGGTCAGGTCTACTGTAATGTCTACCCTTGTGATTTAACATGGCAGACGTGGTCAGGTCTACTGTAATGTCTACCCTTATGATTTAACATGGCAGACGTGGTCAGGTCTACTGTAATGTCTACCCTTGTGATTTAACATGGCAGACGTGGTCAGGTCTACTGTAATGTCTACCCTTGTGATTTAACATGGTAGACGTGGTCAGGTCTACTGTAATGTCTACCCTTGTGATTTAACATGGTAGACGTGGTCGGGTCTACTGTAATGTCTACCCTTGTGATTTAACATGGTAGACGTGGTCAGGTCTACTGTAATGTCTACCCTTGTGATTTAACATGGTAGACGTGGTCAGGTCTACTGTAATGTCTACTCATGAGTTCTAACATGGCAGACGTGGTCAGGTCTACTGTAATGTCTACCCTTATGATTTAACATGGCAGACGTGGTCAGGTCTACTGTAATGTCTGCCCTTATGATTTAACATGGCAGACGTGGTCAGGTCTACTGTAATATCTACCCTTGTGATTTAACATGGCAGACGTGGTCAGGTCTACTGTAATGTCTACCCATGAGTTCTAACATGGCAGACGTGGTCAGGTCTACTGTAATGTCTACCCTTGTGATTTAACATGGCAGACGTGGTCAGGTCTACTGTAATGTCTACCCATGAGTTCTAACATGACAGACGTGGTCAGGTCTACTATAATGTCTACCCTTATGATTTAACATGGCAGACGTGGTCAGGTCTACTGTAATGTCTGCCCTTGTGATTTAACATGGCAGACGTGGTCAGCTCTACTGTAATGTCTAACCTTGTGATTTAACATGGCAGACGTGGTCAGGTCTACTGTAATGTCTACCCATGAGTTCTAACATGGCAGACGTGGTCAGGTCTACTGTAATGTCTGCCCTTGTGATTTAACATGGCAGACGTGGTCAGGTCTACTGTAATGTCTACCCTTGTGATTTAACATGGCAGACGTGGTCAGGTCTACTGTAATGTCTACCCTTGTGATTTAACATGGCAGACGTGGTCAGGTCTACTGTAATGTCTACCCTTATGATTTAACATGGCAGACGTGGTCAGGTCTACTGTAATGTCTGCCCTTGTGATTTAACATGGCAGACGTGGTCAGCTCTACTGTAATGTCTAACCTTGTGATTTAACATGGCAGACGTGGTCAGCTCTACTGTAATGTCTACCCATGAGTTCTAACATGGCAGACGTGGTCAGGTCTATTGTAATATCTACCCTTGTGTTCTAACATGGCAGACGTGGTCAGGTCTATTGTAATGTCTACCCTTGTGATTTAACATGGCAGACGTGGTCAGGTCTACTGTAATGTCTGCCCTTGTGATTTAACATGGCAGACGTGGTCAGGTCTACTGTAATGTCTGCCCTTGTGATTTAACATGGCAGACGTGGTCAGGTCTACTGTAATGTCTGCCCTTGTGATTTAACATGGCAGACGTGGTCAGGTCTACTGTAATGTCTACCCTTGTGATTTAACATGGCAGACGTGGTCAGGTCTACTGTAATGTCTACCCTTGTGATTTAACATGGCAGACGTGGTCAGGTCTACTGTAATGTCTACCCTTGTGATTTTACATGGCAGACGTAATCTCTACTGTAATGTCTACTCAGGAGTTCTAACATGGCAGACGTGGCCAGCTCTACTGTAATGTATACCCTTGTGATTTAACATGGAAGACGTAACCTCTACTTTAATGTCTACCATGAGTTCTAACATGGCAGACGTGGTCATGTCTACTGTAATGTCTACCATGAGTTCTAACATGGCAGACGTCAGATTTACTGTAATGTCTACCATGAGTTCTAACATGGCAGACATCGGCTATACTGTAATGTCTACCCAAGAGTTCTAACATGGCAGACGTAAGCTCTACTGTAATGTCTACCCATGGCAGAGGTGGTTAGTTCTGTTGTCTTGTCGAACCACGAGTTCAAATATGGGAGACGGGCTAGGTCAACGGTTATGTCTATGAGTTATCACATTACGTGTTATTCATTAACACGTTAACCGACATTAGGTCTACACAAGCTCAGAGAAGTAGGACATTTCTCGCAAGATTCGTGTTTAATGTGGTATTCCAAGAAGTAATTCTTGGCACTATTTTGTGACATAATCTTATTGCAAGGTTCTCGTTTTTGTTGGAGGAAATCTATGTCATTGTTCTCTTGTTATGTTGATTTGATACACGTGTATTAAAAGACAATTACACCCAAATTAAACAAGTTTCCCCCCTCGGTTGCAATGCCATGTATGGAAATAACAAGGGTTATCCTATGCCAGTCCATCATACTTACCTTTAAGACGAAACTTTTCTAAAATCTTTGATCAGATTTGGTTGAAATTTTGTGGGGTTGTTGAGACGCTTAACCATAAGTTACATGAATTTATTCAGACAAAATGTCATTTCTATTCGAAAATTAAAGCCGAGGTCACATAACTATTCTATAGCAATCTTGTATTGACTGCGCTTCAGCATTCAAGTTTATCGAGTGTTTTAAATTAAATTTGAAAATAATACATTTGCTTGATATTCAAATGGCTTGCAACCTTAACGATGTTTATGGTGTTAAATTCAACGAAATGTTTGCAAAAGTAGCTATTATAATTGCATATACGGGTCTGAATAGCTTAAGCCTTGCGTCTATCAGACACAATTTAATGGTTCCTATAGAACCAGCTGAAGTGAGGTCTCGAACATTTGCTCCAGAACAATTTTGGGAAATACATTTTCGTACAAGTAAAGATAATGCTGATGAAGTATCATAAGTTGAGAAAAATCATGGTTTTCCGTTCGGGCTTTTCAGGTTTAACTCGTTTACAATTTATGTTACAAATAACAGTGGCAACTCTGGCAAGGAGCCTTGGGAACGCAGCGCCCTAGTGGGGAGTAGGCGGCCTAAGCCCCCAGAAGCTGGTAAGATTTAAGCAATTGAGAGGGGACTACAAATTTTAACACAGTCTCGCTCGCTCTTTCTTTTCTCTCTGTCTTTCCTCCTTTTTCGCTCACTTTCTTTTTTCCCTTTTTAGGGGGGGGGCGAATGTCCCCTCCGCCCCCCCTCTGAATCCGCCATTTAATAAAGGAATTAACCTCCAGGCTTTGTGCGTCCTGTGCGAAGCTGCTCGCGAAAAGCGGTGAGCTAGACGGCAATTACGTGTCACGTGATCATAATGAAATCACATGATCAAAATATTGATTTTTTTTTCGTCTGAAAGTTGATATCGTCAAAAACAAGTTATGTAAGTGAATGAAGAAGAGCACTTAAATTAATTTTAAAGAAAGGCATAAAAATAAAGTTGACATCGATAAAAAATTATATTTAAAAATAACAACAAAAATTTCATACTATTTTTTTGTGCAATCTCTAAACCGATCTTTAAAACCTGACGATCATATGACATTTCATATGACGTCACCATTACAAAGAAAGACGTCAGGTGACCACTGGAATTTAGTTGCACTTTAAGGGTGTTCGGAAGTAGCGTCGATTATGAAATGCACATTATATATAAATAATAAAGGACAATATTGTCTATGGTCGCATAATTGGCAATGCCTAGATATTATTAATTCGTTTTTTATGTTTCGGAGTTAGTCTGGCTTTCTATTTGCTGGGCCTGTATACACTCCACTGTTGTCGGGGACCAGCTACCAGCCTCGCAGTACACGATTTCTACGCTGTTCATTGAAAACTTATGGCTTGTATTGGGCCGTTTTCACTCAACTATCAAGTTGGCTCCTTTAACATATTCCTCTTTTCAGCTCTGCTTTAATTTTATTTAATAATTTTGATGTACGTACAGCAGACAACATCTCTCTCTAGAAGCTTAAAGACAGAATACATGTATGCAGCCAGAGGCTATTCCAAAGACAGAATACATGTAAACATCCAGCGGCTATCCAAAGACAGAATACATGTATGTACCCATGCAGCGCCTATTCCAAAAGCATAATACATGTATGCATCCAGCGGCTATCCAAAGACAGAATACATGTATGTACCCAGCGGCTATTCCAAAAGCATAATACATGTATGCATCCAGCGGCTATCCAAAGACAGAATACATGTATGTAACCAGCGGATATCCCGTAGTCTTTTAAACATTTGGCAAACACATCATGCAAAGCGTCACAAAAAAGGCTGTTTAGATTGTGTGTTTAAGTCTTTGGTGTTTTTTTCCAATTTAAGGACTTGGGTATCATCAGGGTATGTTTGCAATAGGCAGGAACTGCTTTCTCGTGTAATGTACACGAGGGTCATGTTATCTTTGGCTTTCATCATTTCCGAATTTGTGTAGTGTCAAGGACCACCCTCAATATTTCATCAGCTTTGATTTTACAAGCAAAAATAACGCCAGGATAAAACAGACATGAAAACAAACACAAAAAGAAGTCAAAAGAAAACGAAAACCAGTCATTATAAAATAAGATGTCGTCAATTACATCTAACTAAAAGACGACTTTCCTGGGGTCGTCAGAACTACCCTACTCTCTATCTTTTTTATTCAATCATATTAGATTAACACCGAGAATTACGATTGATGTGTCATTTGGAAGACGGAAGTTTCTTTCTGTATTTCTTCTAGTTAAAGTGATCCAATTAATTCCAGAACATACCATTGAAGGAACTAACAACAAATGACTACAACCATGTTTGGTTTGTAATGAAACTTTGTTTTTATAAATTTTTAATTGAAAATGGATTAATATGTCAACACGTGGTAGAACGGAACACGACGACAACATTATATTCCACTTGCACATGTTAAAATATTGCACACAATTATAAATGAAATGGTTAAAAAATATATTCCGCTGGTATTCTGGGAACTTTGAAATTAGATTCTACAGCAGTATTAGATGTGATCTTTGGAACCTGAAAAAGATGTGAAATGGTGGTTAATATAGCCATGGGATGTCGGGTTGTGAAATGGTGGTTAATATAGCCATGGGATGTCGGGGTGTATTGTTGTTGTTAGTACTCTGTGAGGTTATGTGAATTAACCTTGTGATACTGTAGTAAGAACTTGTGTGTATAATTTAAGCTAAACTCTTACATTTAATCCTTTTTCACTAATAAATGGCTCACAATTAAATTTCTGTTTGAAGAATTAAATACAAATGCTAATAGTTTAACATTTAAATCATAAATAATGCTAATAGACCGTTGCCTCTTCACCTTATAATTATAAAATGTACTTAATGTTCGATTAAGTTTGTGTATTTTTTATTTTATTATTATTTTTTATTTTTGGACAAATCTGCAGCATGCAGTCACTTATTATTTAACAAGAGTTTTAGTTTTATATGAAAAAAAACAATTATGAGAATTTTTCTGACACGAGACGAGATTGCAGAAGCAAGCATCGGTTTTCATATGATGTGTACTTAGTCGCTATCATAAAAGTACTGTTTGTAAAACTTTTGTCGTGCTAGATGTTGTTGGCAAGGATAAATTCCCCATTTAGTGTAATGGTCGTCTTTTTCTTCATACTGCCGGTGCATTATTTCGCATCGCATGCATTTACAATTATCCCGCCATTTTTTCCGGCGACTTCGCCTACCAATACTGTCATTTTCTAGTCTAAAACGAGTCTGTCTAGAATTCCGGCCGGTCAGTGCTTCGTGTTCTAAAATAGTCCCAATTGTATTTTTAGAAAACCTATGAGTTATAGAACCTGAGGTAGGAAACTCATTGTTGATGTCAAGTTGATATATACCAGATTGTTCCAATGTTTGCACATCCTCCTTTTCTTGGTCCATTTCTTTCTTGTCCGACTTCCGGTTTTGCAGTCGTTTTTGTTGTGCTATTTTTTCATATCGATGTTTAGAAGAGTTACTAGTTTCTTGTACGCCAGCAGTTGCCACATTTGGTAATGACCTAGATAAAGTACCATTTAATGTCTTGTGGTCTGATAAAATGCTTTCCGTTTCCTGCAGATTACAAATAAAACCCATATTATATGATGGAGACTCAATACAATATGTACTTTAATATTGTTTTAAATATAAATATAATATACGTCTTTAAATTAAACTCACTTACTACATATGCTTACAAATAGCATGATAGGAAACAATGAAAAACCAAAAATAGCGGGATTTACGTGTCATTTTTGTTCTCAGGTTATAAAAATCTAAATATTTCTTCGTAAATAGCCGATTTCAGATACAGAAGCCCAGTACAGAAGAGCTCACGTGTAAACATCTGCGTCATAAAATCACAACGCATGAAACATCTGCCGGTCTTTCCCAAAAAACATCTTATTGTACGTGTCAAGTCTGCAGGTTGCAGGTTCAAGTCTCATTTCAAGCAGGACGTGCTCGACTCCAATCTTTTTTGACAAGGATTGCCAGTTTTCCTACCGGTAGGGGGTATTATTCGGGTACTCCGGCTCTCCCCCTTCCAATAAAAACTGGACGCCATGATATAGCTAAACAAAATTTGAAAGTGGCGTTTAACATTTTAACAAACAATCTATTATTGTACATACTTTAAGATGACACTGGTTTGACAATTTCTTTCTGTCTTATACTCAAAGGGTCTATGCACGGCAATGATCTGGGGAACAACCAGAGGCTCTTAAGAGCCTGTATCGCTCACCTGATTTTATAGGCAATGAAGATGGCATTTTCCTGATGTTAAAGTAAGTCCTGTAATTTTCAATAAACTTTAAATAGGACCATCCAAACAATATTACTAGAAAGCTTTGTTTCATTGGTTAACCGGTTGTATAGAGAAGAGTTTTATTGGTTAACCGGTTGTATAGAGATTTTTTTTATTTGCCCATAGGGTCCTATGTTAAACTAAGTCCTGCGGTAGCAGCCATTTTGAATTTCCAATTGCCATAAAAACATGAACTTTATAGAGGACCATCCAAACAATATTGCTAGTAAGTTTTTGTTTCCATTGATTAACCGGTTTCAGAGAAGAAGCCTTTAAAAACTTTTTCCCATAGGGTCCTATGTTAAACTAAGCCCTGCGGTAGCGGCCATTTTGAATTTCCAATTGCCATAAAAAACATAAACTTTATAGAGGACCATCCAAACAATATTGCTAGTAAGTTTTGTTTTGATTGGTTAAACGGTTTCAGAGAAGAAGCCCTTTTAAACTTTTTTCTCATAGGGTCGAATGTTAAACCAAGTCCTGCGGTGGCGGCCATTTTGAATTTCCGATTGGGATAAAAAACATTAACTTTATAGAGGACCATCCAAACAATATTGCTAGTAAGTTTTGTTTCCATTGATTGACCGGTTTCAGAAAAGAAGCCTTTCAATTTTTTCCCTTAGGGTCCTATGTTAAATTAAGTCCTGCGGTGGCAGCCATTTTGAATTTCCAATTGCCATAAAAAACACAAACTTTATAGAGGACCATCCAAACAATATTGCTAGTAAGTTTTTGTTTCCATTGATTAACCGGTTACAGATAAGAAGCATTTTAAAACTTTTTCCCATAGGGTTCTATGTTAAACTAAGTCCTGGGGTGGCAACCATTTTGAATTTTCTATTACCATAAAAAACGCAAACTTTATAGAGGACCATCCAAACAATATTGCTAGTAAGTTTTGGTTTTGATTGGTTAAACGGTTTCAGAGAAGAAGCCCTTTTTAACTTTTTTCCCATAGGGTCCTATGTTAAACTAAGTCTTGATGTGGCGGCCATATTGGTTTACCAATCAAAATAAAAAACACAAACTTTGTAAAGGTCCATCCCATGAACATTATGGCCAAGATTGGTTTCAATTGGCCAAGTGGTTTCAGAGAAGAAGATTAAAATGTAAAAAGTTTACAGACGCCGACGACAACGACGACGACGCCGACGGACGCAAAGTGATAACAATAGCTCACCTGACCCTTTAGGTCAGGTGAGCTAAAACTTACAATTACCAATGAGAATAATAAAAAAAACATCAGAAACATGTAAAAAAAACATAATTGGCACATGAATAAGCTAGCATAGTGTTAATAACAATATTTTAACAATGAAATTCTATCAACATAGTTTCACCTTAAAATGGAAAATATTTAAATATTTACACCCTTTGCACGACTCTCTATCCAATCACGCTTACAGGATACAGCATAAACTATAAATAAATAATCTTATAAATATTGCACGATTCTGATCTTATCTTGCCATCATTCGAGTAAACACTATAAAAAATAAATAATCTTACCCTGTTATAACATAAAGTTCAAACTTTGACCTTTAAGAAAAAAATATTTTAAGTCACCACTTCCGACTACCCCCCTCCCCAACCCCCAGTTCCACTAAGTAAATGGTACAGATTTTATTTTAAAATAAGAGATGAGTAAAGCATAAGTAAGTCAAGCAACAATGTACAGTGTGTAGACATAGAAAAAAGAAGTGTATACTATCCAGCATAGTTCTACATCTACAGAGCACAATCACCGACAAACTATACCGATTTCCATAAAGGACTGTACCGCCATCTTGTATAATGTATCAGCACCTACATTAAATGTATTACAACACCTTGTTGTTTATATATTTTTACGTGCATGGACAGATTTAATAATATATTAATACCAGAAATTTGGTCCGTAGAAGGAGTCTTCCTTGAGCGAAGTTTCTGATTAAAATTTGTCCGTTGTTTCTCGTCGTCGTTTGTTGTAAATTTTCACATTTTTTTTTGTTTGCTCCAGAACCACTGGGTCAATTTCAATTAAGCTTGTCAGACATGGTCCATGGGTATAGGGGAATCCAATTTATTTAAATGCAGGGCTTCATCCTATTCAAAGGGGAGATAATTGGAGTATTGTTAACACATGATGTGGATCTTTTACTGAATATAGTGTAATAATTTCAATCAAACTGATACTCTTTATTGGCTTCAAAGGCCTCAAAAATATTTGTTGATAAACTATCTTTGAGTTTATGTAATCATTTCAAATATGTAAGTATGGTTGAAAATGATTTTTACCCTTAGGCTAGCTGTACTGGTGTGTTTGAAACTGATTAACTTTTTTTAACACAACAGAACCAACAACTGGTTAACCTTTCTGAACATGCTAGCAACTAATTAACCTTTCTGAACATAACTAACAAATGATTAACTTTTCTGAACACAACAGAAATAACAGCTGATTAACCTTTCAGAACAGGAATAACAACTGCTTACCTTTCTGTACACAACAGAAATATCAGTTGATTAACCTTTCCGAACAGATAACTGCTTACCTTTCTGAACACAACAGAAATAACAGCTGATTAACCTTTCTGAACAGAAATAACAACTGCTTACCTTTCTGGACACAACAGAAATAACAGTTGATTAACCTTTCCGAACAGAAATAACAACTGCTTACCTTTCTGAACACAACAGAAATAACAGCTGATTAACCTTTCTGAACAGAAATAACAACTGCTTACCTTTCTGAACACAACAGAAATAACAGCTGATTAACCTTTCCGGACAGAAATAACAACTGATTAACCTTTCTGAACACAACAGAAAAACAGCTGATTAACCTTTCTGAACACGTGTTGTCTTTCAGTCTTTATGGAACAGCAGATCCTTTAGGTATACAGTGAATTTTGTACTTTTATGCCATTGTGTATTTTGCGCTTTGATTGATGCCATTGTATTTTTGTGTATTGCGTGCTTTGATGCCATTGTATTTTTGTGTATTGCGTGCTTTGATGCCATTGTATTTTTGTGTATTGCGTGCTTTGATGGCATTGTATATTATGTGTATTGCGTGCTTTGATGCCATTGTATTTTCGTATTGTGTGCTTTGATACCATTGTATTTTTGTGTATTGTGTCCTTTGATGGCATTGTATATTTTGTGTATTGCGTGCTTTGATGCATTGTATTTTTGTGTATTGTATAATTTGATGCCATTGTATTTTTGTGTATTGTGTGCTTTGATGGCATTGTATTTTTGTGTATTGTGTGCTTGATACCATTGTACTTTTGTGTATTGCGTGCTTTGATGGCATTGTATATTTTGTGTATTGCTTGCTTTGATGCCATTTTATTTTTGTGTATTGTGTGCTTTGATACCATTGTATTTTTGTGTATTGTGTGCTTTGATGGCATTGTATATTTTGTGTATTGCGTGCTTTGATGCATTGTATTTTTGTGTATTGTATAATTTGATGCCATTGTATTTTTGTGTATTGTGTGCTTTGATGGCATTGTATTTTTTGTATTGTGTGCTTTGATGTCATCCTTTGTTACGTGAGTGTTTACGCTTTTGTTACGTGAGTGTTTACACTGTTAAACAGCATCTCTGATTTTCTTTAGTTCTCATTGGAGAACACCTAATTTAACCAGCGATGTTCTGCATAACAGATGACTACGCTTCCATTGGTTACTCAAATGGATTATATTGGGTTGAAATTCTACAATATAACCTCGTGTTGTTGGAGTACGGCCAATTAAAGCATTATACTTGTCTAAAAATAATTCAAACCAAAGAACTACAAATAACACGGTTTCAACTCAATTTGTTTTGATGGAATTATTTCAGATTTTAATATCAAACAAACAGTCGGAAAGATTAAATGTCATACCTAAATCCGGTCTATTATTCCCCTAATTATAGGACAATAATGTCATGAACAGTGTTTATGATTTAATCTACTTTAATTTACGCTCTGTCGTATCGGCATGAACATTTACATTTTATGAATTAATAATACATAATAAGTTTTTTTATCATGTAAAACTACAAAATTATTAAAGATGTTTACTTTTCTTATACAGTTAATAACTGTCTTTACATTGCTAACCTGTACTCCAGAATAATAATGAAAGTTGTGTGGTGGCGAAATAATAATAATAATAATAATAATAATAATAATAAGATAATAATAATAATAATAATAATAATAATAATAATAATAATAATAATAATAATAATAATAATAATAATAATAATAATAATAATAATAATAATAATAATAATAATAATAATAAGAGTAGTAATAAAGGTCATGTACGCCACAAGGTTAAAATGTAAAATCGAAACGACAAATAAAAATAAAAATTAAAAATTAAATTTAAAAATCAACAATAAAGATGGGCCCGAGCTTTCGGTCCAAAGACCTTCTTCAGGGCGAGAAACATGGGACAAAGAAAAACACAACCGTGTAGGACAAGGAATGAGAGTAAACCAGCTGCCTTTATATTGATAACCTGTATTCCAACCGTCTTTACATTGCTAACCTGTACTCAAACTGTCTTTACATCGCTAACCTGTATTCAAACTGTCTTTACATCGCTAACCTGTGCTCCAACTGTCTTTACATTGCTAACCGTACTCCAACTGTCTTTACATTGATAACCTGTATTCCAACTGTCTTTATATTGATAACCTGTATTCCAACTGTCTTTATATTGATAACCTGTATTCCAACTGCCTTTATATTGATAACCTGTACTCCAACTGTCTTTATATTGATAACCTGTACTCAAACTGTCTTTACATTGCAAACCTGTACTCCAACTGTCTTTATAATGATAACCTGTACTCCAACCGTCTTTACATTGCTAACCTGTATTCCAACCGGCTTTACATCGCTAACCTGTACTCCAACCGTCTTTACATTGCTAACCTGTACTCCAACTGTCTTTACATTGCTAACCTGTACTCCAACAGTCTTTACATTGCTAACCTGTACTCCAACCGTCTTTACATTGCTAACCTGTACTCCAACAGTCTTTACATTGCTAACCTGTACTCCAACTGTCTTTACATCTCTAACCTGTACTCCAACTGCCTTTATATTGATAACCTGTACTCCAACTGTCTTTACACCACTAACCTGTACTCCAACTGCCTTTATATTGATAACCTGTACTCCAACTGTCTTTACACCACTAACCTGTACTCCAACTGTCTTTACATCGCTAACATGTACTCCAGCTGTCTTTACCTTGCCAACCTGTACTCCAACCGTCTTTACATTGCTAACCTATACTCCAACCGTCTTTACATTGCTAACCTGTACTCAAACTGTCTTTACATCGCTAACCTGTATTCAAACTGTCTTTACATCGCTAACCTGTGCTCCAACTGTCTTTACATTGCTAACCGTACTCCAACTGTCTTTACATTGATAACCTGTATTCCAACTGTCTTTATATTGATAACCTGTATTCCAACTGTCTTTATATTGATAACCTGTATTCCAACTGCCTTTATATTGATAACCTGTACTCCAACTGTCTTTATATTGATAACCTGTACTCAAACTGTCTTTACATTGCAAACCTGTACTCCAACTGTCTTTATAATGATAACGTGTACTCCAACCGTCTTTACATTGCTAACCTGTATTCCAACCGGCTTTACATCGCTAACCTGTACTCCAACCGTCTTTACATTGCTAACCTGTACTCCAACCGTCTTTACATTGCTAACCTGTACTCCAACAGTCTTTACATTGCTAACCTGTACTCCAACCGTCTTTACATTGCTAACCTGTACTCCAACAGTCTTTACATTGCTAACCTGTACTCCAACTGTCTTTACATCTCTAACCTGTACTCCAACTGCCTTTATATTGATAACCTGTACTCCAACTGTCTTTACACCACTAACCTGTACTCCAACTGCCTTTATATTGATAACCTGTACTCCAACTGTCTTTACACCACTAACCTGTACTCCAACTGTCTTTACATCGCTAACATGTACTCCAGCTGTCTTTACCTTGCCAACCTGTACTCCAACCGTCTTTACATTGCTAACCTATACTCCAACCGTCTTTACATTGCTAACCTGTACTCAAACTGTCTTTACATCGCTAACCTGTATTCAAACTGTCTTTACATCGCTAACCTGTGCTCCAACTGTCTTTACATTGCTAACCGTACTCCAACTGTCTTTACATTGATAACCTGTATTCCAACTGTCTTTATATTGATAACCTGTATTCCAACTGTCTTTATATTGATAACCTGTATTCCAACTGCCTTTATATTGATAACCTGTACTCCAACTGTCTTTATATTGATAACCTGTACTCAAACTGTCTTTACATTGCAAACCTGTACTCCAACTGTCTTTATAATGATAACCTGTACTCCAACCGTCTTTACATTGCTAACCTGTATTCCAACCGGCTTTACATCGCTAACCTGTACTCCAACCGTCTTTACATTGCTAACCTGTACTCCAACCGTCTTTACATTGCTAACCTGTACTCCAACAGTCTTTACATTGCTAACCTGTACTCCAACCGTCTTTACATTGCTAACCTGTACTCCAACAGTCTTTACATTGCTAACCTGTACTCCAACTGTCTTTACATCTCTAACCTGTACTCCAACTGCCTTTATATTGATAACCTGTACTCCAACTGTCTTTACACCACTAACCTGTACTCCAACTGCCTTTATATTGATAACCTGTACTCCAACTGTCTTTACACCACTAACCTGTACTCCAACTGTCTTTACATCGCTAACATGTACTCCAGCTGTCTTTACCTTGCCAACCTGTACTCCAACCGTCTTTACATTGCTAACCTGTACTCCAACCGTCTTTACATTGCTAACCTGTACTCCAACCGTCTTTACATATCTAACCTGTACTCCAACTGTCTTTACATTGCTAACCTGTATTCCAACTGTCTTTACATTGCTAACCTGTATTCCAACCGTCTTTACATAGCTAACCTGTACTCCAACCGTCTTTACATTGCTAACCTGTACTCCAACTGTCTTTACATCGCTAACCTGTACTCCAACTGTCTTTATATAGATAACACGCTGTCTTTACATAGCTAACCTGTATTCTAACTGTCTTTACATTGCTAACCTGTACTCCAACTGTCTTAACATCGCTAACCTGTACTCCCACTGTCTTTACATTGCTAACGTGTACTCAAACTGTCTTAACATTGCTAACCGTACTCCAACTGTCTTTACATCGCTAACCTGTACTCCAACTGTCTTTATATAGATAACACGCTGTCTTTACATAGCTAACCTGTATTCTAACTGTCTTTACATTGCTAACCTGTACTCCAACTGTCTTAACATCGCTAACCTGTACTCCCACTGTCTTTACATTGCTAACGTGTACTCAAACTGTCTTTACATTGCTAACCTGTACTCCAACTGCCTTTACATTGCTAACCTATACTCCAACTGTCTTTACATTGCTAACTTGTACTCCTACTCTTTAAATTGCTAACCTGTACTCCAACTGTCTTTACATTGCTTACCTGTATTCCAACTGTCTTTACATTGCTAACCTGTACTCCAACTGTCTTTACATTGCTAACCTATACTCCAACTGTCTTTATATTGATAACCTGTACTCCAACTGTCTTTATATTGCTAACCTGTACTCAAACTGTCTTTCCATTGCTAACCTGTATTCCAACTGCCTTTACATAGATAACCTGTACTCCAACCGTCTTTAAATTGAAAACCTGTACTCCAACAGTCTTTACATTGCTAACCTGTATTCCAACTGTCTTTACATTGCTTACCTGTACTCCAACTGTCTTTATATTGATATCCTGTATTCCAACAGTCTTTACATTGCTAACCTGTATTCCAACTGTCTTTACATTGCTTACCTGTACTAAAACTTTTTTTTATTGCTTACTTGATTTACATTTGTTTATTTTGCCTATGTGTAGTTCCAACTTCCTTACATTGCTTACCTGAACTCCAACTTTTCTCGCCTCTTTGTGACTTTTTGTGGTATATATTGAACTACCATTAGAGATAGAAGGTAACTTCATATTTTCCAGTGTCAAAGAGCGGGCAATACCAAATTGTGCCTTTGTATTCTGACGCTGAAATAAAAAAATAATATTACATTACTATACGTTCATTTTATTCTTGTACAAGGAGTTATCTTCCTTGGTGAACATATATGCAGCTGATTAGTTGGGAGCAATAGCCCTACTTGACTGTCAGTCAGGTAAGCCGGAACTGGACCTCTATACTGAAAAAAAACACTAACTAAATGCAGTAAAATCAGCAAGCATGACTTCTACTCCTGAACTACATATAATATTCTTTCTATATCATAAACCTTAAAGATAGGTATTAAATATAACAACTTTCCCTTCTTTATTCTAGAGTATTACAACCCTCGCATATGGTTAATTACCTGGTTTTAACCCGAGTGACATGACTGGTGCTACGCGTGGAGCAAAAGTCGTTTACCCTGGCGGAGCACCTGTTCTAAACTTGGTTTGAAGTGGGGTGCGTATTACTTAAGTTTTAGTTTGTGTGCTGTGTGTCTGTTTGTTGTTTTTCTTGTTTTTTCTATCCTTGACTTATCGTTAAATGAATACTCCTCGGTATATTTTTATATTTATTGAGTTAGCAGAGGTTATAAATGTACAAGTTCGTTTCAGATCTTGTTGTGATATGTCCTCGTTACCAAACCCTTGGTACCGTATAAATGTAACAAGTTTAATTCAAATTATCGATTGTCACAGAAGACATGTGTATTGGGTTTAATCAGACAATACAAGTATTTAGTTAGTTAATTGTGTTCTCTATAGATATGTTATTGACAGCAGTAAATGACAAGAGCGAAAATTGTTCGGTTTTAAGTTCAATTGGTTCACAAAATTTAGCTTGCATGATTGACACTTGACCGATTTTGGTTCGAAAACAGTTACACAACGATATTGGGTGTCTTCCTTGTTTACCCGACTTGTGAAAATTAGGTGTTCCCATTTATCTAATTTATACTTTTCTTACTTGTTAGAGTGTTCATTAAACACTAATTAGGTGTAATTTATAGATCATGCTAGGATAATCATACTCTGTTAAATTTGGTATAAAAATTTAAAAGTAAAGTAGAAAATTTATTATTTTAAATGGCAATAAAAAGATTATAAAAATATACATAAAGGTTTTTTTTTTACCGTTTATCAGTTTCAGTTGAAAGGTATAAAGGATAACTCGATAACTTTATTAAAGACTATACCAGGACAGAAGCAGGACAAATTATACCAGGACAGAAGCAGGACAAATTATACCAGGACAAATCAAAGACTATACCAGGACAGAAGCAGGACAAATTATACCAGGACAAATCAAAGACTATACCAGGACAGAAGCAGGACAAATTATACCAGGACAGAAGCAGGACAAATTATACCAGGACAAATCAAAGACTATACCAGGACAGAAGCAGGACAAATCAATGACATGGTAGAATTAATACAGTAAGAGTTAATTTTGTTAGCGATTTCTAGACTCAGAAATAAGACAGTCTTGCCAGAGATTATCTACAAACGTTCATTTCCTGGAGTACATAACTTTTTTAATACATATTATATACTTAATAATTTTTAGTCATAAATAAGCTAAATATTTTTGATATAGGAAACATATAATATATGGTATTTATATCACTACATAAATTATATCGACTATAATGCTTTTTGTAAAAATAAGGAAAGTATACATATGAAAAAAACACTATTAAATGTACTTTGAACATATATATTGCACATTAACGTATGGATTCCTTTACGTGAACTGTTCAAATTATCCAGTTGACAACGATTGCCAGTTTTCCTACCGAATAACCGGGTACTCCAGGATTCCATTATATAGCTGAAAAATGGCTGAAACTGGCGTTAAACACCATGACTCGAACAAACAAACAAATTATCCAGATACAAAATTGAGTCCCCATTTTCATGTGTCATACAAACATAAATTGCAATAAAGTCCTTTGTTCTCATTACATTTGCTCTCATTTATGCATCTATCCGTAGTACCTTTTTGTACAAAGTTGGATAAATGGGAATAAAACCATACATTGTACACGATGGAGACATACCATCATTTAATAGCTAACACAACAAGAAATAATTGTCATTATTAGCGATGTACATACTTGTAATTTTACTGCTGTCTTGGTATTAAAGTCAAGTTTTGGTAGATTTCTATTCCGATCTCGCAATGCTTTCCATCTCTGAACATATGACCCCCTCTCTGTAAGTTTGGGGTGAACGTACGCAATTGGCGAATTAAGATGTGGTGTGTCGGGAGAACTCAAAGTGCCGGTTGCCATTTTAATATGTCACGGTTACAACGTACATAATTCCCAGCAAAAATTGTAATGTTCACATGTGATCTTAACTGTTGTTTTATAATTCCATAGAAAATGACCATGTCGTGAATTCTCAATCAAGTTAATGTGATTTTAATCCAGCTCTCGGAGAGATCAGTTTTTTGGAAATCTTCAGCAAACAACAAATCGGCGAAGTACCGTTAATAAATGTCAAAAAGAATACCCCTATGTCGTCTGGAGTATATCTCCTGCCAATTTCAATAGAAACTTTTCATATACAGACAAAAATCACAATCGTCTACGTGAGTTTAGTGAAATTAATCAAATTGATCGCTTGTCAGATTGATTCGCATAAAGTAAATTTGATCCCGTTTGAAATCCTTTAATAATACGTTTAAAGATCTGAATTGTTTTTGAAAATCATATTAAATGCTCAATGGATTTAAATACCAAGGGTAGAAACTGGGTTCTGATTGATTACTGAGGCGGAATAATTCTCCGTAATAAGGGACCAACCGTTCTACTATTATTCAATGCATGGAATTTGTTTGGACCGGCGATTTTATTCGCAAATTGTGTTTATCCAGTCCAGAGACATTTAATTACATGTAATTATATGTCGTCTTTGCCCAGCCTTATCAAACGAAATAATTCCCCGTTTTTCTCCAAACACCATAGGCCATATAATAATCATGTGATAGCTTCGAGACAAGAATTAAAAACCAGTTTTCCACTGGAATCAAGTTAAGTAGATATAGAAAATGAAAGTAATGAAGGTAAAAATAAAATACCGAACACCAAGGTAACGTAGGCTAGTTACAGTAATAGAACAATTAAGCTTAAATCTGTTAACATTATTAAATTTCAACCTTTCAGGTGCATGCCGTCCCGGTAGCAGAAAATCACAACAGCACATGAGATAATAAGTTTTAAATAGAAATAGGTGTCGTCCGTACACGCCTCTATTCCGCAAGTCTCTAATATAAGTCATGAATTTGAAGTATAAAACAGTGGACACGATTCCCTCTATGTATGCTAAAAGTGGAGACAATAGCGACAACATAATGAAGAACAACTGGAAGAAATCGTGGGACTATATGTAAAAGAATTAAATAATAAAATCTGAATCCCACATGTATACATTTTTTATGCCAGCGTTTAGCCAGCCGAATTTTCAGGATAAGAACAAGTCATCAAACAAATCAAAGACAAAATTGAGATTGACCAATAGACCAATATAGGCAAGACATTTGACTGCCAAAAAAGGGGAGGGGAGTATAAAAAGAGAACGTTGTCTTTTAATTGTAGCAGCGTTGATAAGCTTATTGGTTTTTGATATCGCAAAATGTGGTCTTTTACGTAAGGAGTGTTACTCTGGGTACTCTCCAAACATGTCAACCACTATGGTCCGACACAACTAGAAGGCATCCCATATCCGTCACACATTGATACGAGGAAACAATAGATATAAGACTTAACAATTAGAAATAGTCTTTTCATTTGCGTTGTTGAGTGTCGATTTACACTTCACTGAGTCTAATAGTTCAGAAATACCAGAATATTATTAAACAACTTAAAGAGTGAAGCAGTTCGAACTTATATACTTGACAGGAGTAGTCCCTTTGGTATAGCAGAGCTTGATAGCAACGTAGAGAAGTATTCTTTCGATATGGCAAAGCATGAGAAGCAAAGTGTTGTCCTCCTTGATATATCAGATCTTGACATGCATAATCCCTCCTTTATATACAAATGTAAGAGCTTGACAGGAATAGCATATTCCTAGTTAACATAGCATATCCTGACATGCTTAATCCCTCCTACATAGCATATCTTGAAAGGAATAATCCCTACAATACAACAGAGCTTGACATTCATAATTCCTCCAACACAGCAGAGCTTGACGGGCATAATCCCTTTGATATAGCATATCTTGAAAGGCATAATTCCTCCAATACAGCAGAGCTTGACAGGCATAATCCCTCCAACACAGCAACGAGGCATAATCCCTCTGATATAGCAAAGCTTGATAGGAATAGCACAGGCCTCCTTGATATAGCTGATCTGGCTGGACAGTAGTAACCCCTCTGCTTGACCAGGATGATGTTGCCCCTCCTTGATATAGCAGGTCTAGACAGCAGTAGTCCCACTGCTTGACCAGAATGGTTCCCCCCTTGGTATAGCAGGTCTAGACAGTAATATTGCCTTGGCATGACCAGGGTGGTGTTCCTCCTCCTTTATATAAGTGATTTTGACAGTAGTAGTCCCTCTGTTTGACCAGAATGGTTCCCCCTTGGTATAGCAGGTATAAACAGCAGTAGTCCCTCTGCCTGACCAGAATGGTTCCCCCTTGGTATAGCAGGTATAGACAGCAGTAGTCCCTCTGCCTGACCAGAATGGTTCCCCCTTGGTATAGCAGGTATAGACAGCAGTAGTCCCTCTGCCTGACCAGAATGGTTCCCCAATGGTACAACAGGTCTAGACAGCAGTAGTCCCTCTGCTTGACCAGGATGGTTCCCCCTTGGTATAGCAGGTCTAGACAGCAGTAGTCCCTCTGCTTGACCAGGATGGTTCCCCCCTTGGTATAGCAGGTCTAGACAGCAGTAGTCCCTCTGCTTGACCAGGATGGTTCCCCCCTTGGTATAGCAGGTCTAGACAGCAGTAGTCCCTCTGCTTGACCAGAATGGTTCCCCCCTTGGTATAGCAGGTCTAGACAGCAGTAGTCCCTCTGCTTGACCAGGATGGTTCCCCCTTTGGTATAGCAGGTCTAGACAGCAGTAGTCCCTCTGCTTGACCAGGATGGTTCCTCCCTTGGTATAGCAGGTCTAGACAGCAGTAGTCCCTCTGCTTGACCAGGATGGTTCCCCCCTTGGTATAGCAGGTCTAGACAGTAATATTGCCTTGGCTTGACCAGTGGTGGTGTTCCCCCTCCTTTATATAAGTGATTTTGACAGTAGTAGTCCCTCTGCTTGACCAGAATGGTTCCCCCTTGGTATAGCAGGTCTTGACAGTAATCCCTCTGCTTGATCATGGTGGGGTTATCCCTCCTTGGTTTAGCAGGTCTAGCCAGTAGTAGTCCATCTGCTTAACCAGGATGCTCCCCAACCCTGGTATAGCAGGTCTAGACAGAAGTAGTCCCCTTTTTAACCAGGGTGGTTCCCACCCTGATATAGTCTTCTTTGTATAGCAGGTCTTGATAGTAGTCCCTCTGCTTGACCAAGATGGTGTTACCCCTTCTTGGTATAGCAGGTCTAGACAGTAGTAGTCCCTCTGATTGACCAAGATAGCATCGCCTCTCCTTGGTTTGGCAGGTCTAGCCAGTAGTCTCTTTAGTATAGCAAAGCTTGACATGAATGACGTGGCCCTATTTGATATTTGAATAAGAGTAGTCCATATGGTATAAGAGGCGAATGGTGTAGGCCACCGTAATAAAGCAGACAGGTGTGTTGCCTCTAGTACACCAACATTTGACAGAACTGGCAACCCCCCCCCCCCCCCCAATAGAACACATTGAACTATAAATGTTCTATGGTTATGAAAGTCAAGAACTCGGAGAACGGATTGAGTAATTAAAAGTCAAATTCTAATTTGAAAATGGGCTTACAAATTAAATGGACTTATTAGGCTTTGTATATTACGCTAGGCACGAAATACATACAAACGGGACTTATAGGCGAGCAGATGATACTCTTATGCCGTCATATAGCCCAAACAAGGCAGAAAACATCATACTTCTTCAAAACCCCGCGTCATTACAGGCGTACACATGAAACTATCCCAGCCGTCACGTGGTACCTAGGCGAACATATTACAGAATCATAGACCGTCACATGGTCCCTATACAGGCGGACACATCTCACGAATCAGACACACAGACACATCATACTCTTAGACCGTCTCATGTTACCAATACAGACGTACACATCAAATTGTCCCTAGCCTGGCTAACATATAACAGTAATCCTAGCACATGACCCTCGACCGTCAGACGGACGAACTTCACACTAGTACGTCACGGACCCTATACAGACTGACACATGACACTACTAGACCTTTACACGGACCCTCGACAGACGGACAAAAAGAACGACTTGGACAAATTAGTCAGAACCCAGATATTATAAACGAAATTCGTGAACATAAAAACTATGTCGATTTTGTGAATCGTCACGGTACTTAGTATCTAAATGATTAGTCCGAGAATCCTCTGCCGTCCAACGCTTTTTTTTTGCGTGGGACGCAAAAAAAAAGCGTTGGACGGCAGAGGATTCTCGGACTACTAAATGGTTAAAGTGGCTGGAATATTTAATTTATGGTCTTATTCTTTCCTCAAAGAACGCACATAAAGTATTTATCAATAAATAGAAACATAACACGTTATTGCATAATATTGGAACATCTCTCCAGGTGTGCAGGTAACCTTCGAATAGTATAAGATAAAAACTGAACCAATAAACAGCTCGTGGTACCTGGCATTGTCACATACAGTAGTAAAGGCACGTGAATATGCTTGTAGATAAACACAAACACGTGTTTGAGCAAAATTTAGATGAATACATGAATTTGTGTACAATTATTAAAAAGTATTTACCGTGTAAAGCCGCAATAATCGAAAGTAAAGAGGACAAAATTTTACAAATCCGGATATAAAACACAAACACGATAATAGAAAGTTAGTAACACGAACCAATAAAACCCATGGGTGCACTCAGATGCTCCGGACGAGTTAGCAATGCCTGCATCTAATTAGACACTTATCATTGTCAGGTTTAGTTTCAACATATTTTTTTTGCTAAAATATGCAAATAGAATTAGACACAAGTTGAACAAATTAACTTATGAAGTCTTCTCCAAATATACAATATGTTGCAAAAAGAACGTTCATGGAGCATGCATAAACTATTTGATACAAATTATAGTATGTGTGTAAGATAAGATATGTACAAGAAGAAATAGGGAAGGTAAAAGGAAGGAAAAAAATATTGCAAAGATATTATAATAATTAAACAATAAGGATGATATGTGTGATTAAAAAAACCCTGTGTTGAATGCTTTAAGCATCTGACTATTTGATATACTCCAATACATGTTTGTTTGTTTGTTTGTTGTTTAACGCCACTTTCAGCAATTTTTCAGCTATATCATGGCGTCCAGTTTTTATTGGGGGAGGAATCCGGAGTACCCAGAGAAAACCCCCGACCTGCGGTAGGAAAACTGGCAATCCTTGTCAATTAAGATTGGAGTCGAGTACACTGCCTGCAGTGAGACCAATACATGTTTGTCAGGTCTAGGAAATGGTCAAATCCAGGAATAGGAAAGACTACATACGACTCATAATCTTACCTTCAAAGAAAGAAACGATGTCCATCGCAGACTTTTTGCTTTTCTGTACTTATTTGGTATGTACTTTCCAACAGGAAGTCCTGACGTCATACTGCTAAATGTTTACGTAACACGTGCAATAAAAGACATTTTTCATGTGATAAATTAGTCCTAGTAGCACAGGAAAACTTGATAAACAATGATATCTATATTTTCCTATATTTTAAAGACTCTTAAAAAGTTTTATCTTAAGTACTTATAATACGGATTACCCCAGACTTTGTGGTTATTCCTGTAACACTATATAATATACACGCTCTAATTCTGCCGGAATTCTTTCCAACATTCTCTAACACAAGCGAAGAAACAAATGTCTATGGAAGTGTATACATTGGTCTCCTCTTAGTTGCTTGATTGATTGATTGAATGTTTGCTTTACGTCCAGCGAGCAGTATTTTAGCTACATTCAGGAGGGGAACAAGTTAACAAACAATAAATCAATAAAAAAAAGGAGAACAAAGTTTTGACTGCCACAGGAAAAGTACGTAGTATTGGGTAGGGTCGGAGAATTTAGCCTTTGGTAGCGGCTACAATGAGCATACACTTTTTCGAAATCTACAAAAGGGGTCTTTATCGTGCAAGGAGCGTGGCACTCTCCAAACACGTTACCCACTATGGTCCGCGGCCGCCAGGCTTTCCGTATTATGACCTGATAAACCCCTATCCGCCAACCGGGAACGCGCTGGGCTGCTCTGCCTCTTTAGTTTCTTATTAACTACTATTGTAATTAAAACAAGACACATTGTTGTCTTATATGGCAAAATCGTGTCTTAACTAAGATATGTTATAGTTTTTTTCACATTAAAATGTGCTAATTAACGGTGTTTAATGCTTACTAAATACACGATCTCTCATTTAAAGCACTTTTATTAAATAATTTTTTAAATACTAATTAAGACGCTTATATCTCTTTTTTTGACAACAAATCAAGTTAATTATAGAGGAATATATTGTAGTGACAGATAGTCGCCTATCATACTTTATTAGTTTATTTGTTTTTCTCCATCATTTCTTGCTAATAGATAGATGGTAAAGAAAACGAAAACAGTTGTTAATTCATTTAAATTATAACAAATAACATCGCAATATCGCGTATTATTTAAGACATATCGTTTTTTTGACACATTAATCTACGTTAATAAAACATCGCAATTACTTACACATACCCATGTGCTAATATATATTTACTACTTATTGTACATCCGTGTGTGTGTTGGGAGGGGGGGTTGTTTTTTAGGTTGAGGGCCAGTTTTGCAACACCTATAGATTGTAAGCAGTTGCGGATTCGTGATTTCTAATAAGTGACCGCTTTTCCCATAATGGTGGGGATGCATTTTCTTTTATCCCACGGGAGGCATTTTACTTCGTGGGCGGGGTTCCCTTGGATGGATCCGCCACTGGTAGGGTTGTTGTAGATCAGTTTGATAGTGCTGGAGGTACATTTACACATGCAACGTCAGTGATAGTGCCACATTGTCTATTAAAAAACATTTGAAATCAATCACTTTATTTCTGTAAGTTTTTCGTTGGACGGCACAATTTTCTAACCGTGTACTGTCCTACTATTTTATTCCCTGGTTACATATGGGCTTCCTAGATTCCTATTTCTTGGTATCATTGTGTCTAATAAGCCTTTCATGGTTACATAGGTCTTTCCAAGAATCTCCCTCTTAACTGGCCACTATATAGTTCCTTATTCCTGGTTTCATTGACTAATTTCTTCCCATTTCCTTGTAATCCTTTTGTTTGTATTCCGGTTTTCTAGTCGCATAGGCTGGAACTACATTAAAGCCATTTTATTAACCTATTCCCGTTTCATTTACCCTTTCTAAGGTTTCCTATTTTCCGGTTTTGGGTCTTTGTATTCTCTCGTTTCATTGATCCTTTTTCGAGTCTTATTGTTCCCTGGTTACATGTTTACTTCCTGGATTCGTTATAATTCTTCCTTAATTCCTACTTTCTCTACCTGGTTTGATTGGTCCCTGTTGGATTCGTCCTATTCTCTGAGTAGTAGTATGGGACACGGAGAACAAAGTTTTGACTGCCACTGGAAAAGTACGTAGTATTGGGTCTGTAGTTTTCCTATTTCCTGTTGCATTCGTCCTATTCTGATCTGGAATTTCATATTTCCTAATTTGATTGAGGTAGTCAAGTATGACATGGTAAGGCAGTTAAGTAAGGCTTGGTGAGGTAGTCAAGTATGACATGGTAAGGCAGTTAAGTAAGGCTTGGTGAGGTAGTCAAGTATGGGGTTGTGAGGTGATGATGAATGGCATGGTGAAGGGGTTAAGTATGGTATACTGAGATGGTCAAGTATTGGTTGGTGAGATGGTCAAATACAGCATGGTATGGCGAGTGCAATCACGGTTTTTTTCCTCCGACAAATAACAAAATTAACTTCCGCAATAAAATTCGGCCTATATGGCGAGATTGTCAAGAATGGCATGTAAAGGGCAAGTATGACATAAGATGGTCAAGAATGGCATGTAAAGGGCAAGTATGACACAAGATGGTCAGTATGGTATGGTAGTTAGTGGCATGGTATGGCATGGGGAGGTCAGGTAGGGCATGAGAAAGTGGTCAATAATGGTGTAGTGAAGTGGTCAAGCATGGCATAGTGAAGTAATCACGTATGGCATATTGATGTAGGCAAGTATGACATGGTAAAAAGGCAACTATGACATAATGAGGTGGTCAATGTGGTATGGTAAGGTGGTCAGTGGCATGGGAGGTTGTCAAGAATGGCATGGTGAGGTCAGGTAAAGCATGGGAAGGTGGTCAAGAATGGTATTGTCAAGTGGTCAAATATGGCGGGGTGAGGTGGTCAAGTAAGGCTGTGTGAATTGGTCAAATATGGCAGAGTGAGGTGGTCAAGAAATTTAAGGCAGAGTGAGGTGGTCAAGCATGGCATGGTGAGGTGGTCAAGTATGGCACAGTGAGGTGGTCAAGTATGGCAGTGAGGTGGTCGAGTATGGCAGAGTGAGGTGGTCAAGTATGGCAGAGTAAGATGGGCAAGTATGGCACAGTGAGGTGGGCAAGCATGGCAGAGTGAAGTGGTCAGGTATGGCAGAGTGAGGTGGTCAAGTATGGCACAGTGAGGTGGGCAAGTATGGCACAGTGAGGTGGGCAAGCATGGCAGAGTGAAGTGGTCAGGTATGGCAGAGTGAAGTGGTCAAGTATGGCACAGTGAGGTGGGCAAGTATGGCACAGTGAGGTGGGCAAGCATGGCATGGTGAGGTGGTCAAGTATGGCATAATGAGGTGGTCAAGTATGGCAGAGTGAGTTGGGCAAGCATGGCATGGTGAGGTGGGGTCAAGTATGGCACAGTGAGGTGGTCAAGTATGGCAGAGTGAGGTGGTCAAGTATGGCACAGTGAGGTGGTCAAGTATGTCAGTGAGGTGGTCAAGTATGGCAGAGTGAGGTGATCAAGCATGGCAGAGTGAGGTAGTCAAGTATGGCAGAGTGAGGTGGTCAAGTATGGCACAGTGAGGTGGTCAAGTATGGCACAAGTGAGGTGGTCAAGCATGGCAGAGTGAAGAGTCAAGCATGGCAGAGTGAGGTGGTTAAGTATGGCACAGTGAGGTGGTCAAATATGGCACAGTGAGGTGGGCAAGCATGGCAGAGTGAGGTGGTGAAGCATGGCAGAGTGAGGTGGTCAAGTATGGCAGAGTGAGGCGGTCAAGTATGGCACAGTGAGGTGGTCCAGTATGGCAGAGTGAGTTGGTCAAGTATGGCACAGTGAGGTGGTTAAGTATGGCAGAGTGAGGTGGTCAAGTATGGCACAGTGAGGTGGTCCAGTATGGCAGAGTGAGTTGGTCAAGTATGGCACAGTGAGGTGGTCAAGTATGGCAGTGATGTGGTCAAGTATGGCAGAGTGAGGTGGTCAAGTATGGCAGAGTAAGGTGGGCAAGTATGGCACAGTGAAGTGGTCAGGTATGGCAGAGTGAGGTGGTCAAGTATGGCACAGTGAGGTGGTCAAGTATGGCACAGAGAGGTGGGCAAGTATGGCACAGTGAGGTGGGCAAGCATGGCAGAGTGAAGTGGTCAGGTATGGCAGAGTGAGGTGGTCAAGTATGGCACAGTGAGGCGGGCAAGCATGGCATGGTGAGGTGGTCAAGCATGGCAGAGTGAAGTGGTCAGGTATGGCAGAGTGAGGTGGTCAAGTATGGCACAGTGAGGTGGGCAAGTATGGCACAGTGAGGTGGGCAAGCATGGCAGAGTGAAGTGGTCAGGTATGGCAGAGTGAGGTGGTCAAGTATGGCACAGTGAGGTGGGCAAGCATGGCATGGTGAGGTGGGCAAGTATGGCATAATGAGGTGGTCAAGTATGGCAGAGTGAGTTGGGCAAGCATGGCATGGTGAGGTGGGGTCAAGTATGGCACAGTGAGGTGGTCAAGTATGTCAGCGAGGTGGTCAAGTATGGCAGAGTGAGGTGATCAAGCATGGCAGAGTGAGGTAGTCAAGTATGGCAGAGTGAGGTGGTCAAGTATGGCACAGTGAGGTGGTCAAGTATGGCACAAGTGAGGTGGTCAAGCATGGCAGAGTGAAGAGTCAAGCATGGCAGAGTGAGGTGGTTAAGTATGGCACAGTGAGGTGGTCAAATATGGCACAGTGAGGTGGGCAAGCATGGCAAAGTGAGGTGGTGAAGCATGGCAGAGTGAGGTGGTCAAGTATGGCAGAGTGAGGCGGTCAAGTATGGCACAGTTGGGTGAAGTATGGCAGAGTGAGGTGGTCAAGTATGGCACAGTGAGGTGGTCCAGTATGGCAGAGTGAGTTGGTCAAGTATGGCACAGTGAGGTGGTTAAGTATGGCAGAGTGAGGTGGTCAAGTATGGCACAGTGAGGTGGTCCAGTATGGCAGAGTGAGTTGGTCAAGTATGGCACAGTGAGGTGGTCAAGTATGGCAGTGATGTGGTCAAGTATGGCAGAGTGAGGTGGTCAAGTATGGCAGAGTAAGGTGGGCAAGTATGGCACAGTGAAGTGGTCAGGTATGGCAGAGTGATGGGGTCAAGTATGGCACAGTGAGGTGGTCAAGTATGGCACAGTGAGGTGGTCAAGTATGGCACAGTGAGGTGGGCAAGCATGGCAGAGTGAAGTGGTCAGGTATGGCAGAGTGAGGTGGTCAAGTATGGCACAGTGAGGTGGGCAAGCAAGGCATGGTGAGGTGGTCAAGTATGGTATAATGAGGTGGTCAAGTATGGCAGAGTGAGTTGGTCAAGTATGGCACAGTGAGGTGGTCAAGTATGGCAGTGATGTGGTCTAGTATGGCAGAGTGAGGTGGTCAAGTATGGCACAGTGAGGTGGTCAAGTATGGCACAGTGAGGTGGGCAAGCATGGCATGGTGAGGTGGTCAAGTATGGCACAGTGAGGTGGTCAAGTATGGCACAGTGAGGTGAGCAAGCATTGCAAGGGGAGGTCAAGTATAGTATGGTAAGGTGTTCAAGTAAGGCATAGTAAAGATTTATTGAAAATCTGTGAAAATCAACAGTTTTGAGGATTAAGAGGCAGTAACTCCTAAATGGGTTGATGTAAAACTGTGACTCAATGCCACTGACAATGGAAAATTTTGAAAGCTGTTGATGCTGAAGACGGAAAATCACTTTTGATTTCCTCAATTATACTTTTGAAACTTTAAGCAGAAAACTGTATTTTGACAGCCTGTTCTATTTTTAGCTACTGTGGCCATGTTGGTTGGTCGGCGATCATGATTTGCGCAATCTTGGTATAGGACATTTTAATGATGATGTGTGCACAGTTTCAAAGCAATGCCTTCAGTGGTTTAATATAAAATTTTAAAAGAAAAGTGGATGATGGACAGAAGCTTGATGCCAAGTGACGACAATAGCTTAAAACATCTGGTTATATGTGTCATTCGTGACATCTATTTTAACTGGAAACATGAATATTATAATTCACATTAACAGCCATTACAAATAACAACAACTTACTGTATTACAAAATATTCTATTTTGCATAAATATTTTAGGAATGTTTAAATGGACAGATTTTAACATAACTTACCTAAACATATGAATATATCAAATAATACAAAGTGAATCCACACAATCCATATATACAATTAGAGATTCGACAATTACAACAGAATCCGTCGACTCAGAATTTAAATATTAATTATACCCATTCCTTAATTACAGGACGTTGATGTATTATAAGGTTTCAAGACAGAATGTATAAACTGCTTATTACATTATAATATCAATCCTCGACTGTGAACACTTCTAACAGTACACCCCTCCCCCACTGTGAACACTTCTAACAGTACACCCCTCCCCCAAAATTAAAGCACTTATAGTATAATGGCCAAAACTCACTGACCATAAAAAACAATTAATTTTTATCTGCAATAACATAATTTAATGAATTCTATATAAAACATTAAATTTCTGTGTCTCAAATCTCAATGTTTTTCTAGATTCGATGGAATATCAAAGAGTTATGTCAATATAACCAGGGCTCACGCTAGGTCAAAATTATGGGCAAAGTCACTTCTCTTTTTTTAATGGCTGACAAGGAGAAGTGAGAATAGAACTGCGAGAAGTGGGTGGACAACAAGTAGAAGTTGCATCATATTATGTTGCGAAAACATCCTGTTTTGTTAGTTTTTTTTTTAATAAGTGTTTTATAAGGGTTTATTTTGAACCATTGTATTTATTGAGGATAAAGTATAGAAGACAGTCCAGAAAGTTTGTTTAACTAATCAGTGTACTTATATAACACTGATTCAGAAATATTAAAAGCAACAATAAAATTGAGGGCAATGTGGGACCAGGATAAGGTGACTTCTTTGTGGCCCTCCAACACGAGCCCTGATAACTATTGCAAACACTCACTGGAAATATAAATATATAAATATGAGGAACTTTTCTAATTGAAATATTGTTAAAATCTCATTAAGTGGAAATTCTACCAAACCATATACAACCCCAAAATTAATATTTAAACAGTTTCATTCTTAATAAAATATACAGATTCAAACAAGATATTTTTCTAAATAATATACATTTAGGCATCTTGTACATGCCTTGAATTATGTCCCTTTTTACTTACAAAGACACAAATTGGTTTCCTTAAACAAGACCTATTCAATAAGACAATAATAATGTAAAAAATCATATGTATTAATTAATGTATTTATTTATCTACGATACCTAACTGGTATCAAACCCACTACACAATGAGGAAGAAACTATGCAAGTGTAAAAACTTACCCTGGACAAGATCTTATGAGTTTTAATATAACATTTAAGCAGATTTAAAGAAGTCTAAATATATTTTATAAATTAAATTTGCAATATCTGTGATATTATTGATTAATTTGCATCAAACTGCACAGGAAAATACATTTATTTAAAAACATCCAAAGGTCCTAAGAAGTTGTATACAAAATCGCACAATAACCTTTGCTCAGCTTCAGAATGATTGAGGCACTAAATGTTAGAAATGCTCGCGGTTTACTGGTCTTTCACTGATCATTATATGCACCAATATTTACTGTTAAGTACTGTAAGGTTGGAAGATTTTATTATGGATTATCTCCCTTATACCAATAATACAAAATTACAAAAACAAAATAAATTAACTTTTTGCAACTTATACCTTCAACCATGATCATATTGTAAAAAATATATATAACCATAATCAAAATCATTAAATATTAGTTTATGGATTAACATGACCTACATACCCATTATAAAATATCCTTAAACTGGAAGTGTTTGCAAATTTAAATTGCTGCTCGGGCGTTAAACACCATTAATCAATCAATCAATCAAATTTAAATTATATACACTTTGGCAAAAAAAAATACATCAATTAATAAATCTCAAATCTGTCAAAACCAACACATTGGCAGAAATTTATTTGGAATGCTTGAAATGATGCTTTGGTCTATGTGTGTAAATATACTAAAGTTCTGATAAATTTAATTTAAGTAAACAAGTTCAAAATATAACAAAGTAAACAAATTTGAAAAAAATAATGGCATTCATATAGTGTTTGTACATTTTTGACAACTACAAAGAAAACTTGATGAACTTCCCAGGATGTTCTATTCATTAAGCACTGAATACACATGTTATTAATGTGTTAACTAGGATGTTTGTGGTTTTTTTATCTGGCACATGTTAAAATAGAACAAATTATAAACATACCGTAGATTGCTGAAGTGTACGAGATTGCTATTCAAAACTTAATTATGCACAAAATACACATACTATAGATATGGTTCAATGACCTGGTTTTTGAACCTGTAATCCTAAATGATGCATTAAAAATAGTAAATGAGAAGTACTACCCTAGATTTGACATTGTTATGCTACATTACTGATCAGTAATGGTTATACTGACATGATCGACGTACATTGCAGAATAAACTTCATTAAGTAAATAAAAACTAAGTTCTGGTATAAATATTGTTATTTCTCACATATGACTCGCTTGTCTATATACAATCCATTTACCTTAAGTTCATTGGGTAAGGGTTAAGGTTAGGTGACCCTGACCCCAATACAAAAAAGGTTAGTCATTACGAGGGTAGAAATATACACAAATGATGCCATGTACCTGAGGAGACAAACAAAGATGAAAAATTACCTATACATTTGACATAACCTATATATTTGATATTAGTTTGACATATCAGAGAGGTTTTTAGTGGTTGATGATATATCAAGCAAACATTCAGTTATAATTATCTATGGTTTATTTAACTTATAATTTCGAAATATTCAAAATATGCTTAAAACAATGTAAAGGTTCATTTAAAAAAGGAAAACAGTTTGAACATGTACTGGTTCCAGAAACTATCTGCCATTACAGTTTGAACATGTACTGGTTCCAGAAACTATTTGCCATTACAGTTTGAACATGTACTGGTTCCAGAAAGTATCTGCTCTTATCAGTAAAATTTTGATGGTAAGTAACCTACAAAATCCATTGTTTTTAGTTCTGAATACATGCTATGCATAACTATTTCAATTATCTTCCATAAAAGGGACAAAAGAAAAGGCCATCAAAGTGTTTGGCAAGAATAATGTGCAGTGTCATTCTACACAATACCAATATCCCAAAACAATATCCATCAAATGGCCAGCACTATCTCTACTTTTCTTTGATTTTTCATTGAAGTGTATTTGATTGTCATAGTAAGGTTTTTATACAGTTTAAAAATGACTAAAGTCATGGAATTCAATCAGAATGAGCACAAATCGGCAAGCAATATTGGTGATTAATAAAGATCAATACAGAATTAATATATAGCTGCCTCACTATAAATAAGATTATACAATAAAAAACAAATTATTCTCCTAGGAAATATTGTTTATTTGGTTTTTATACTTGTGAACTGGAAAAAAGTAGAACTTTATTTTTACAAATTTCAAGTTTTTAAGTCAATAATTACCCTTGTTTGTCATCTGTATAATACAGAATATTCACACAAAAAAAGTTTGCAGCAGTAGAAAAATAGGTGTGAAATAATGGTGTATTTATCCTGAAATTGTGTAAAAGTTTCACTGGTGTAATTTGAATGGTTCATTAAACATTAGTCAGTTATTAACTTTATCAGCTTTAAGTGACGGACGACTAAGGAAACAATTAAACAATAATTAACATCAACATAAATATTTATAACAAAATGTACAAAGATATGTATAGTTTATCAGACCAACCAACCTCCAGCAGTACACACACGCATTGGTACATTGGTAATTTTATTTGAGTTCATGCAATTTATAATGAATACTCTGTCATGCTAGTCTTGTGGGTCAATAAATAATATATACCATCATTAATTAACAGAAATGAATTAACAAAGATGTGACAAAGATTGTCTAAATGCAAAATCTTCTTCAATGTCAGATCCTCTTCAATTCACACTGACTACTACAGGCTACTGAGTACTAATTTTGACAATATGGGACCATTGTTGTATAGTATTATAATCTCTAAACACAAATTAAACATCTATTTAGCCTTTAATCTCTTGACTTCCACCATCAGTTCTCTCCCTTTGCTATCCATCTTTTGTGTCAATTGTATAAGATCACTAGAACAAGTTGTGTGCTATGACTTGATTTTATTGTTGACTACTTCTGTCACACCTCCCCATCGAACTCGAAATTGTTTTGATCCCCAAATCACTGTCTGGGGTTTTAGAAATGCCTCTGTGAAAATAACAGCACTCATAACCTCTCTAAAAAGCCAGTAGAACACAAACCTCATCTTGGAAAACAATAATGGACCATTCTGAAACAGACAATGATCTACATTAATATCAAATATATATCAGTACTAAATAGACTCGATTATCTCCCCTGTCTGCCCCACAGATGTTGAGCCCTTATATCTATCTACAGTATTAGTTACTGCCTTACCTGAGCCCTTATATCTATCTACAGTTAGTTACTGCCTTACCTGGGCCCTTATATCTATCTAGTTAGTTACTGCCTTACCTGAGCCCTTATATCTATCTACAGTATTAGTTACTGCCTTACCTGGGCCCTTATATCTATCTACAGTATTAGTTACTGCCTTACCTGGGCCCTTATATCTATCTACAGTATTAGTTACTGCCTTACCTGAGCCCTTATATCTATCTACAGTATTAGTTACTGCCTTACCTGGGCCCTTATATCTATCTACAGTATTAGTTACTGCCGTACCTGAGCCCTTATATCTATCTACAGTATTAGTTACTGCCTTACCTGGGCCCTTATATCTATCTACAGTATTAGTTACTGCCTTACCTGGGCCCTTATATCTATCTACAGTATTAGTTACTGAATTACCTGGGCCCTTATATCTATCTACAGTATTAGTTACTGCCTTACCTGGGCCCTTACATCTATTTAGTTAGTTACTGCCTTACCTGAGCCCTTATATCTATCTACAGTATTAGTTACTGCCTTACCTGAGCCCTTATATCTATCTACAGTTAGTTACTGCCTTACCTGGGCCCTTATATCTATCTAGTTAGTTACTGCCTTACCTGAGCCCTTATATCTATCTACAGTCTTAGTTACTGCCTTACTTGGGCCCTTATATCTATCTACGGTATTAGTTACTGCCTTACCTGGGCCCTTATATCTATCTACAGTTAGTTACTGCCTTACCTGGGCCCTTATATCTATCTAGTTAGTTACTGCCTTACCTGGGCCCTTATATCTATCTACAGTATTAGTTACTGCCTTACCTGAGCCCTTATATCTATCTACAGTTAGTTACTGCCTTACCTGGGCCCTTATATCTATCTACAGTTAGTTACTGCCTTACCTGGGCCCTTATATCTATCTACAGTATTAGTTACTGCCTTACCTGAGCCATTATATCTATCTACAGTATTAGTTACTGCCTTACCTGGGCCCTTATATCTATCTAGTTAGTTACTGCCTTACCTGGGTCCTTATATCTATCTACAGTATTAGTTACTGCCTTACCTGGGCCCTTATATCTATCTACGGTATTAGTTACTGCCTTACCTGGGCCCTTATATCTATCTACAGTTAGTTACTGCCTTAACTGGGCCCTTATATCTATCTACAGTATTAGTTACTGCCTTACCTGGGCCCTTATATCTATCTACAGTTAGTTACTGCCTTGCCTGGGCCCTTATATCTATCTACAGTTAGTTACTGCCTTAACTGGGCCCTTATATCTATCTACAGTATTAGTTACTGCCTTACCTGGGTCCTTATATCTATCTACGGCATTAGCTACTGCCTTACCTGGGCCCTTATATCTATCTACAGTATTAGTTACTGCCTTACCTGGGTCCTTATATCTATCTACAGTATTAGTTACTGCCTTACCTGGGCCCTTATATCTATCTACAGTTAGTTACTGCCTTAACTGGGCCCTTATATCTATCTACAGTATTAGTTACTGCCTTACCTGGGCCCTTATATCTATCTACAGTTAGTTACTGCCTTGCCTGGGCCCTTATATCTATCTACAGTTAGTTACTGCCTTAACTGGGCCCTTATATCTATCTACAGTATTAGTTACTGCCTTACCTGGGCCCTTATATCTATCTACAGTATTAGTTACTGCCTTACCTGAGCCCTTATATCTATCTACAGTTAGTTACTGCCTTACCTGAGCCCTTATATCTATCTACAGTATTAGTTACTGCCTTACCTGGGCCGTTATATCTATCTACAGTATTAGTTACTGCCTTACCTGAGCCATTATATCTATCTACAGTATTAGTTACTGCCTTACCTGGGCCCTTATATCTATCTAGTTAGTTACTGCCTTACCTGAGCCCTTGTATCTATCTACAGTATTAGTTACTGCCTTACCTGAGCCATTATATCTATCTACAGTATTAGTTACTGCCTTACCTGGGCCCTTATATCTATCTAGTTAGTTACTGCCTTACCTGAGCCCTTATATCTATCTACAGTTAGTTACTGCCTTAACTGGGCCCTTATATCTATCTACGGTATTAGTTACTGCCTTACCTGGGTCCTTATATCTATCTAGTTAGTTACTGCCTTACCTGAGCCCTTATATCTATCTACAGTTAGTTACTGCCTTAACTGGGCCCTTATATCTATCTACAGTATTAGTTACTGCCTTACCTGGGCCCTTATATCTATCTACAGTATTAGTTACTGCCTTACCTGGGTCCTTATATCTATCTACAGTATTAGTTACTGCCTTACCTGGGCCCTTATATCTATCTACAGTATTAGTTACTGCCTTACCTGGGCCCTTATATCTATCTACAGTATTAGTTACTGCCTTGCCTGAGCCTTATATCTATCTACAGTATTAGTTACTGCCTTATCTGGGTCCTTATATCTATCTACAGTATTAGTTACTGCCTTATCTGGGTCCTTATATCTATCTACAGTATTAGTTACTGCCTTACCTGGGCCCTTATATCTACAGTATTAGTTACTGCCTTACCTGAGCCCTTATATCTATCTACAGTATTAGTTACTGCCTTACCTGGGCCCTTATATCTATCTACGGTATTAGCTACTGCCTTACCTGAGCCCTTATATCTATCTACAGTATTAGTTACTGCCTTACCTGGGCCCTTATATCTATCTACAGTTAGTTACTGCCTTACCTGGGTCCTTATATCTATCTACAGTATTAGTTACTGCCTTGCCTGAGCCTTATATCTATTTACAGTATTAGTTACTGCCTTATCTGGGTCCTTATATCTATCTACAGTATTAGTTACTGCCTTATCTGGGTCCTTATATCTATCTACAGTATTAGTTACTGCCTTACCTGGGCCCTTATATCTACAGTATTAGTTACTGCCTTACCTGAGCCCTTATATCTATCTACGGTATTAGCTACTGCCTTACCTGAGCCCTTATATCTATCTATAGTATTAGTTACTGCCTTACCTGGGCCCTTATATCTATCTACAGTATTAGTTACTGCCTTACCTGGGCCCTTATATCTATCTACAGTTAGTGACTGCCTTACCTGGGTCCTTATATCTATCTACAGTATTAGTTACTGCCTTACCTGAGCCATTATATCTATCTACAGTATTAGTTACTGCCTTACCTGGGCCCTTATATCTATCTACAGTATTAGTTACTGCCTTACCTGAGCCATTATATCTATCTACAGTATTAGTTACTGCCTTAACTGGGCCCTTATATCTATCTACAGTTAGTTCCTGCCTTACCTGGGTCTTTACATCTATCTACAGTATTAGTTACTGCCTTACCTGAGCCCTTATATCTATCTACAGTTAGTCACTGCCTTACCTGAGCCCTTGTATCTATCTACAGTATTAGTTACTGCCTTACCTGAGCCCTTATATCTATCTACAGTTAGTTACTGCCTTAACTGGGCCCTTATATCTATCTACAGTATTAGTTACTGCCTTACCTGGGCCCTTATATCTATCTACAGTATTAGTTACTGCCTTACCTGAGCCATTATATCTATCTACAGTATTAGTTACTGCCTTACCTGAGCCCTTATATCTATCTAGTTAGTTACTGCCTTACCTGGGCCCTTATATCTATCTACAGTATTAGTTACTGCCTTATCTGGGTCCTTATATCTATCTACAGTATTAGTTACTGCCTTACCTGGGCCCTTATATCTATCTAGTTAGTTACTGCCTTACCTGGGCCCTTATATCTATCTACAGTATTAGTTACTGCCTTACCTGGGTCCTTATATCTATCTACAGTATTAGTTACTGCCTTACCTGGGCCCTTATATCTATCTACAGTATTATTTACTGCCTTACCTGGGCCCTTATATCTATCTACAGTATTAGTTTCTGTCGAACCTGGGCCCTTATATCTATCTACAGTATTAGTTACTGCCTTACCTGGGCCCTTATATCTATCTACAGTATTAGTTACTGCCTTACCTGAGCCATTATATCTATCTACAGTATTAGTTACTGCCTTACCTGGGCCCTTATATCTATCTACAGTATTAGTTACTGCCTTACCTGGGCCCTTATATCTATCTACAGTATTAGCTACTGCCTTACCTGGGCCCTTATATCTATCTACAGTTTTAGTTCCTGTCGAACCTGGGCCCTTATATCTATCTACAGTTAGTTACTGCCTTACCTGGGTCCTTATATCTATCTACAGTATTAGTTACTGCCTTACCTGAGCCCTTATATCTATCTACAGTATTAGTTACTGCCTTACCTGAGCCCTTATATCTATCTACAGTTAGTTACTGCCTTACCTGAGCCCTTATATCTATCTACAGTATTAGTTACTGCCTTACCTGGGTCCTTATATCTATCTACAGTATTAGTTACTGCCTTACCTGAGCCATTATATCTATCTACAGTATTAGTTACTGCCTTACCTGGGCCCTTATATCTATCTACAGTATTAGTTACTGCCTTACCTGGGCCCTTATATCTATCTACAGTATTAGTTACTGCCTTACCTGGGCCCTTATATCTATCTACAGTATTAGTTACTGCCTTACCTGAGCCATTATATCTATCTACAGTTAGTTACTGCCTTATCTGGGTCCTTATATCTATCTACAGTATTAGTTACTGCCTTACCTGAGCCATTATATCTATCTACAGTATTAGTTACTGCCTTACCTGAGCCCTTATATCTATCTATAGTATTAGTTACTGCCTTACCTGGGTCCTTATATCTATCTACAGTATTAGTTACTGCCTTACCTGGGCCCTTATATCTATCTAGTTAGTTACTGCCTTACCTGGGCCCTTATATCTATCTACGGTATTAGTTACTGCCTTACCTGGGTCCTTATATCTATCTACAGTATTAGTTACTGCCTTACCTGGGCCCTTATATCTATCTACGGTATTAGTTACTGCCTTATCTGGGCCCTTATATCTATCTAGTTAGTTACTGCCTTACCTGAGCCCTTATATCTATCTACAGTATTAGTTACTGCCTTATCTGGGTCCTTATATCTATCTAGTTAGTTACTGCCTTACCTGGGCCCTTATATCTATCTACAGTCTTAGTTACTGCCTTACCTGGGCCCTTATATCTATCTACAGTATTAGTTACTGCCTTACCTGGGCCCTTATATCTATCTACAGTATTAGTTACTGCCTTACCTGAGCCATTATATCTATCTACAGTATTAGTTACTGCCTTACCTGGGCCCTTATATCTATCTAGTTAGTTACTGCCTTACCTGGGCCCTTATATCTATCTACAGTATTAGTTACTGCCTTACCTGGGCCCTTATATCTATCTACGGTATTAGTTACTGCCTTACCTGAGCCCTTATATCTATCTACAGTATTAGTTACTGCCTTACCTGAGCCCTTATATCTATCTACAGTATTAGTTACTGCCTTACCTGAGCCATTATATCTATCTACAGTTAGTTACTGCCTTACCTGGGTCCTTATATCTATCTACAGTATTAGTTACTGCCTTACCTGGGCCCTTATATCTATCTACAGTATTAGTTACTGCCTTACCTGGGCCCTTATATCTATCTAGTTAGTTACTGCCTTACCTGGGCCCTTATATCTATCTACGGTATTAGTTACTGCCTTACCTGGGTCCTTATATCTATCTACAGTATTAGTTACTGCCTTATCTGGGTCCTTATATCTATCTAGTTAGTTACTGCCTTACCTGGGCCCTTATATCTATCTACAGTATTAGTTACTGCCTTACCTGGGTCCTTATATCTATCTACAGTATTAGTTACTGCCTTACCTGGGCCCTTATATCTATCTAGTTAGTTACTGCCTTACCTGGGTCCTTATATCTATCTACAGTTAGTTACTGCCTTACCTGGGTCCTTATATCTATCTACAGTATTAGTTACTGCCTTACCTGGGCCCTTATATCTATCTAGTTAGTTACTGCCTTACCTGGGCCCTTATATCTATCTACAGTATTAGTTACTGCCTTACCTGAGCCCTTATATCTATCTACAGTATTAGTTACTGCCTTACCTGAGCCCTTATATCTATCTACAGTTAGTTACTGCCTTACCTGGGCCCTTATATCTATCTAGTTAGTTACTGCCTTACCTGGGCCCTTATATCTATCTAGTTAGTTACTGCCTTACCTGGGCCCTTATATCTATCTACAGTTAGTTACTGCCTTACCTGGGTCCTTATATCTATCTACAGTATTAGTTACTGCCTTATCTGGGTCCTTATATCTATCTAGTTAGTTACTGCCTTACCTGGGCCCTTATATCTATCTACAGTCTTAGTTACTGCCTTACTTGGGCCCTTATATCTATCTACAGTATTAGTTACTGCCTTACCTGGGCCTTTATATCTATCTACAGTATTAGTTACTGCCTTACCTGAGCCCTTATATCTATCTACAGTATTAGTTACTGCCTTACCTGGGCCCTTATATATATCTACAGTATTAGTTACTGCCTTACCTGGGCCCTTATATCTATCTACAGTTAGTTACTGCCTTAACTGGGCCCTTATATCTATCTACAGTATTAGTTACTGCCTTACCTGGGCCCTTATATCTATCTACAGTATTAGTTACTGCCTTACCTGAGCCATTATATCTATCTACAGTATTAGTTACTACCTTACCTGGGCCCTTATATCTATCTAGTTAGTTACTGCCTTACCTGAGCCCTTGTATCTATCTACAGTATTAGTTACTGCCTTACCTGAGCCATTATATCTATCTACAGTATTAGTTACTGCCTTACCTGGGCCCTTATATCTATCTAGTTAGTTACTGCCTTACCTGGGCCCTTATATCTATCTACAGTTAGTTACTGCCTTACCTGGGTCCTTATATCTATCTACAGTATTAGTTACTGCCTTATCTGGGTCCTTATATCTATCTATAGTATTAGTTACTGCCTTACCTGGGCCCTTATATCTATCTACAGTATTAGTTACTGCCTTGCCTGAGCCTTATATCTATTTACAGTATTAGTTACTGCCTTACCTGGGCCCTTATATCTATCTACAGTATTAGTTACTGCCGTACCTGAGCCCTTATATCTATCTACAGTATTAGTTACTGCCTTACCTGAGCCCTTATATCTATCTACAGTATTAGTTACTGCCTTACCTGGGCCCTTATATCTATCTACGGTATTAGTTACTGCCTTACCTGGGCCCTTATATCTATCTAGTTAGTTACTGCCTTACCTGGGCCCTTATATCTATCTACAGTCTTAGTTACTGCCTTACTTGGGCCCTTATATCTATCTACAGTATTAGTTACTGCCTTACCTGGGCCTTTATATCTATCTACAGTATTAGTTACTGCCTTACCTGAGCCCTTATATCTATCTACAGTATTAGTTACTGCCTTACCTGGGCCCTTATATCTATCTACAGTATTAGTTACTGCCTTACCTGGGCCCTTATATCTATCTACAGTTAGTTACTGCCTTAACTGGGCCCTTATATCTATCTACAGTATTAGTTACTGCCTTACCTGGGCCCTTATATCTATCTACAGTATTAGTTACTGCCTTACCTGAGCCATTATATCTATCTACAGTATTAGTTACTACCTTACCTGGGCCCTTATATCTATCTAGTTAGTTACTGCCTTACCTGAGCCCTTGTATCTATCTACAGTATTAGTTACTGCCTTACCTGAGCCATTATATCTATCTACAGTATTAGTTACTGCCTTACCTGGGCCCTTATATCTATCTAGTTAGTTACTGCCTTACATGAGCCCTTGTATCTATCTACAGTATTAGTTACTGCCTTACCTGGGCCCTTATATCTATCTACAGTTAGTTACTGCCTTAACTGGGCCCTTATATCTATCTATGGTATTAGTTACTGCCTTACCTGGGTCCTTATATCTATCTAGTTAGTTACTGCCTTACCTGGGCCCTTATATCTATCTACAGTATTAGTTACTGCCTTACCTGGGTCCTTATATCTATCTAGTTAGTTACTGCCTTACCTGAGCCCTTATATCTATCTACAGTATTAGTTACTGCCTTACCTGGGCCCTTATATCTATCTACGGTATTAGTTACTGCCTTACCTGAGCCCTTATATCTATCTACAGTTAGTTACTGCCTTAACTGGGCCCTTATATCTATCTACAGTATTAGTTACTGCCTTACCTGGGCCCTTATATCTATCTACAGTATTAGTTACTGCCTTACCTGGGTCCTTATATCTATCTACAGTTAGTTACTGCCTTAACTGGGCCCTTATATCTATCTACAGTATTAGTTACTGCCTTACCTGGGCCCTTATATCTATCTACAGTATTAGTTACTGCCTTACCTGGGTCCTTATATCTATCTACAGTATTAGTTACTGCCTTACCTGGGCCCTTATATCTATCTACAGTATTAGTTACTGCCTTACCTGGGCCCTTATATCTATCTACAGTATTAGTTACTGCCTTGCCTGAGCCTTATATCTATCTACAGTATTAGTTACTGCCTTATCTGGGTCCTTATATCTATCTACAGTATTAGTTACTGCCTTATCTGGGTCCTTATATCTATCTACAGTATTAGTTACTGCCTTACCTGGGCCCTTATATCTACAGTATTAGTTACTGCCTTACCTGAGCCCTTATATCTATCTACAGTATTAGTTACTGCCTTACCTGGGCCCTTATATCTATCTACGGTATTAGCTACTGCCTTACCTGAGCCCTTATATCTATCTACAGTATTAGTTACTGCCTTACCTGGGCCCTTATATCTATCTACAGTTAGTTACTGCCTTACCTGGGTCCTTATATCTATCTACGGTATTAGTTACTGACTTACCTGGGCCCTTCTGAGCAGAATATAATCTGATGTCATCCAATAACACAGATGACCAATGAAGAAATAATATGGATTGATGCTAAAAAGATGGTTTAAACTCAATGCTGTCATAACTCCCAGAGGAAAAACATCCCCCATAGGCTCCAACACACCACTGACCAAAAACATCATGTTCAATCGCAACCTCAACCATCTGCAAAACAAAAATTCATTTTTCACTGAAACATATGAAGTGTTTACTGGATATACATGTAGTATAGCTAAATAAAGTGTCTTCATCATACACCATAGACTACTAACAAGGTAAATTTGTGAGCTAATGCTCACTTTTGATATCCTGATTTCACAAAAAGTGTTCGGTAAACAGGAAGTAGATGACCAAGGAGCATAAAATCACTATATAAGATAAAGCAATACACAAAATATCAAGCTGCTGAATCCTATAGTTGCTAAGAAAACTGTGACAGAAATATTGTTACAGACGGACAAGGGTCAAACAATATACCCCCCTCTTCTTCAAAGCGGGGGTATAATTAGGACAAACTGGATAGTTTACATCTCCCCCACATGTTCATGGTAATCAAAATTATGACCAATGTGATACAATTCTCATGGTAATCGTAACAACTACCGATGTGATACAATTCCCATGGTAATCGTAACAACTACCGATCTGATACAATTCTCATGGTAATCGTAACAACTACTGATGTGATCCAATTCTCATGGTAATTGTAAAAATAATGACCCATATGATACAATTCTTATGAGAATGGTAATAATGACCAATTTGAAACAACTCATGGAAATTCTAATAATAATCACCAAATTGACCTCATCCTAAATATTAGTGTCCATTACAACTTACCTGACCATTCTATTTTTATAAAAACATACAGATGATGTGGGTATGTTTTGTTGTGCTGGATAAGCTGACATCAGTAACTTATAACCTCTGCAAAGAAATGTTAAGAGGCATAATTGATGATATACAACTTAAGTTTTCAAACAGTTAGATTCTTCACAGACAATAAACCCTTAGGGCAGTTTTGTGTATCCATCTGACCTCATTCTATATAGAAAATAAACCCTTTATGGCAGTTTTGTGTATCCATCTGACCTCATTTGAAGAATATAGCCAAGTGTGTATATAATGAAATGGTATATGCTGCTAAAAAGATTAGATTTCTTTGTCTTTTGTCAGCAATATTTCTGCTATATTATGGCATCCAGTTTTTATTGGGGAGAAAGCCGGAGTACCTGGTAAAGAAAAACATTGATGAAGCCAAGTAGATAATGGTCAATTTGGTGTTGCAGTAATGTGTCTAAGTGCACAGTTGTCTGAATCATAATACAGTGTCAGATTGAATATTTTTGTATGCAATAATATTCTTGTTGTTTTGTTTGTTTGTTTAAATATGGTCTTATGCCCCTTGCAGCAATCTTTCAGCTTTAAAGCGTCAAGTTTTTTTTTAGGCAGTAAGCTGAAGATTTCTGTTACAACCCCTGACCTACGGAAGTAAAACTGACAATACTTGCTCGATCTCACATCCTCAGTTTTGACAGGCATGTGATCAATAGTAGTCAACTTAGGTTAAAACACTACACAACAGCCTATAGAAAGGCTCGATCTCACATCCTCAGTTTTGACAGGCATGTGATCAATAGTAGTCAACTTAGGTTAAAACACTACACAACAGCCTATAGAAAGGCTCGATCTCACATCCTCAGTTTTGACAGGCATGTGATCAATAGTAGTCAACTTAGGTTATAACACAACAAAGTCTTACTTTTCATGTAGATTGGAACATAAGAAGAAATCTTCAGCTAAATATTTTCCAAAGTAGATCAGCCCTGAAGGCTTGCATTCTTCTAACACAGACTTCTTAAATAAATAGGACATGCCTGTACAACAAGGCTGACCAAGGAAATTAAAGGCTGGATAGTATCTGCCAATCACACAACCAAACTGGATCTGAAACATACAATACAACTGATAATTACACATAGAACTAGATCGGAAACATACAACAATACAACAGCCAATTACACAGTAAAACTGAGTCTGAAACACATACACCAGAGGCTCTCATGAGCTCATGAGCATATAACATTCACTTGACTTACCAAATATATCCATGGAAACATGACTTTTTTGCAATTTTTATTTTAAATGCTTAATGAGACAGTTTCTGAGAAGCTGTTTCTCATGTTGCCATGTTGAATTTACTATCAGCAGTAACTCAAAATAATAACTATCCAGACCTCATCCTGCATGATTTGGTTTTAATGTGGCAGCTATGGTGAATTTACAATCACCTTAACAATCTTAAAATAATCCTGGCATCAGATCTGCATAATTTAGTTTAACTACATAGAACAGTTTTTGAGAAGAAGCCATTTGTGTTTTTTTCCTATTGGGTCGTTGTTAAGCAATGTTCCATCAGCCATCTCGGATTTTTGTTTGGCACAACAAAAAACAATATTAATACAGGAAAATTTTTTTTTTATTTCAAACAATCAGTACACATTTCATTTATTCAAATTTATTTTAACAATTGTGAACTTGTGAAAAACACTCATCAGGGCTATTGAATTTTTGTTATAAAAAATATTTAGCAATTTGCACAATAACACTGTACTAAATAGTTATAACACCATGTATTAGCTTCTTAATACCTTATCTATACTGCCAGCAAAGCCAGGAAGATCTGTATAAAAAGGCATCTGATGGACTAAGGCTACCTTGGGTTTCTGTAACTTCAGTGACAAATCTATTATTATATCTGTAGATGCTGAAACAGTAAAACAATATTTATAGAATAGAAAATACACCTCTTCCCCCAATAAAATTAAGAAATAATTCATGGAGGCTGTGGTTTATCATTGTTTTACAACAGGGTGACCATTTATGTTGTATTATTTTATCCCGAGCGACAGTGAAAATAACAACATAAATGGTCATCCCGTTGTAAAACAATGATAAATCGGAGCCTCCGTGAATTATTTCTATTCTAATAAGACAATTATGGTACTTTTATAATATTTTCGTACCTATAGAAAACATCAATTCCTAAAATGAACTGGCTGTTCCGTCAATTTAACACACAATATATTGCAACGGATAATGATAGAGCGTGTCGCTATTTATAACATTATACATCATACGCAATAGCTTTCCAGTGGGAGTTAGAGTTTTGTAATTGGAACAGCCATTTAAAACACGGCTTACTCAGCGCATGTTGCTCATAGATAAGTCTTTTTTTTTTACCACAGTTGTGCTCTCAAAGCCTTTAAAGCATGTCATATTAGAATAACAAATTATATTTATTAAGAAAAGTTTTTTTTTTAATACTGCAAAAAATTGTATGTAGAATATTACCACAGAACACATAAAACTCTTTATACTTCCATTGGAAAATATTTTAACATAAATTTTCACCCACTTTTTGTCCCCATTTTAAAAAGCAATCATATTTTCTAACAAGTTATCCTAAATCATTTTTCTGAACGTTTTTTCCACTATGAAGATTCCTTTTAGAAGTCCCCATTACTTACCTCTGATCCTACTAGTGCTGATCCATATAAAATCATACTTAGCATTTAAGTATCCCGGGGCCATGTTGTTTACCATGGGGTTCACACAGCCTGGTCCTCCCCCTGTAAAGTAAGTCTATAGGTTATACTCTGCGTGTTTTTATTGTTCTAGTGGATACAGTAACAATTACAACCTAACTGTAACTCCAGCATTCTGCCTTAATAACTAGAGGCTCCCAGGGGCCTGTATCGCTCACCTGAACCTGAAACCAAACAACCCTTTTTTCATCCAGCTTTTCTTTGCTATAAGGAATTGCCCAACACTTCTGCAAAAGTCATTAATTTTGACATTTTAAGGGAAATAATTCCTATAAGGAGGAGCTTTAATGCTTAGAGGGAGAAGGGAGGTTCACTTCAAATTTGCTGTACCTGTTATACTTTTTAAACTATCAGTCGAAAACTCTCTTGATTCCCCCCCAACCCATTTTCTATTTTAAGCCAACGTAGCTATGTAGGTAGTCAGGGGTCATGATTTGCACAATTTTGGTAGAGGACGTCCTAAAGATAATGTGTGCAATGTTTCAAAGCAGTCCTTAAATGGGTTAAAGATGAAGTCATGTTACTTCGGTTTGCCATGTATCTGTTACACTTTTTTAAATATAGGCCAAAAACTGTATTTAACCCCCCCCCCCCCCCCCTCCATTCTATTTTTAGCCATGGTGGCCATGTTGGTTAATCTGCAGCCATGGTTGGTGCAAACTTGGTTGAGGACATTTGACTGATGATGTGTACAAAGTTTCAAAGCAGTTATTTCAGTGGTTTCAGAGGAGAAGATTTTTAAAATATCAATTTAAACAGATTAAAAAAAAACAGTTCAAGAGGAATAACTCTTAAACGGTTAATCAGACAATCTTAACCCTAAAGTCATTTTTGTAGCCCTCATAGAGCAGAACAATTAAGCAATGCTAACTTTTTCTAATCAATTTCGACAATTAAAGGGCAATAACTCCTTTAAGGCGTCATCATACAACTTAGACCCAATGGAGTGTTTCGTAGAGCTTCTGATGCCAATGAAGGCATATCTCTTTGGTTTTCCTGTATCTGTTATACTTTTTGAACTATAAGCCAAAAATATTTTTTAGCCATGGTGGCCACATTGGTTAATCTGCGGCCATGGTTGGCGCAAACTTGGTTGAGGACATTTGACAGGTGATGTGTACAAAGTTTCAAAGCAGTACTTTCAGTGGTTTCAGAGGAGGAGATTTAAAAAAATAAATTAAAACCAATTAAAATAAACAGTTCAAGGGGAAGAACTCTTAAACGGTTAATCAGACAATCTTGACTCTAAAGCCAATTTTGTAGCCCTCATAGAGCAGAACAATTAAGCAATGCTTACTTTTTCTCTAGTTCTAATAATTTTCAAGATTTTGAGGCAAAAATGGCAAAAATCATCAATTTCGACAATTAAAGGGCAATAACTCCTATAAGGATTTGTCATACAACTTGAACCCAATGGAGTGTTTTGTGGAGCTTTAGATGCTGAAGAAGGAAGGTCTCTTTGGTTTTCCTGTATCTGTTATACTTTTTGAACTATAAGCCAAAAACAGTATTTTGACCCCCCTGTTCTATTTTTAGCCATGGCGGCCATGTTGGTTGGTCTGAGGCTATGATTTGTGCAAATTTGGCAGTGGACATTTTACTGATGATGTGTGCAAAGTTTCAAAGCAATCCCTTCAGTGGTTTTGGAGGAGAAGATTTTTAAAGAAAAGTTAACGACAACGACGGACAACGACGATGAGGGACACCAAGTGATGGCAATAGCTCACCTGACCCTTCAGGTGAGCTAAAAACTGAACGCCTTGATATAGCTGAAAAATTACTAAAAGTGGCATTAAACGACATTTTGTAACAAACAAACAAACAAATTAATTGTAAAGACAATCTTAAGATGCAGGGCACCATCCTGTGAAAATCTTAAAATATATATCACATTTATGGTAAAATTCATAATAATTTCTTTCATTATTAACTCTTTATATCCACAAAACCAAATATAAACTATTACAGAGTAATACCTTTATGATTACATAATTTTTTTAATGGTTTAATACAAAGTTTCTGCCAAAATGAGTTCAATGTAGGCAAAAATATCGAAAAAGACATTTTCCACAAGGGAGGTAATTTTGACAAAAAATAAAATTTTGACCAGTTATTTCATAATAGACAAATATTTAATTCAAAGGGCCCTATTTTATTTCTTTCACTGAAATATAAACAAATTGCTTGACATTATATAAATAATTCACAAAATTTTATTAGACAGAATTTTTTATATTAGTTATTTTAGTGCTTTTTAATTCTCTTCTTAATACGATTTATTATAAAATTTGAAATTTCTTAAAACTCCCCTAAAATAACCTCTTTTTTCTCTTTGAACTATGATTACTTGTTTTAAAAAAATAACTATATGGCAAGTTTAAAGAAAATTATAACAAAATATCTTCAGCGTATAGAACACCCTTAAACAGACAATAACAAAATATCTTCAGCGTATAGAACACCCTTAAACAGACCATAACAAAATATCTTCAGCGTATAGAACACCCTTAAACAGACAATAACAAAATATCTTCAGCGTATAGAACACCCTTAAACAGACCATAACAAAATATCTTCAGCATATAGAACACCCTTAAACAGACAATAACAAAATATCTTCAGCGTATAGAACACCCTTAAACAGACAATAACAAAATATCTTCAGCGTATAGAACACCCTTAAACAGACAATAACAAAATATCTTCAGCATATAGAACACCCTTAAACAGACAATAACAAAATATCTTCAGCGTATAGAACACCCTTAAACATTCAATAACAAAATATCTTCAGCGTATAGAACACCCTTAAACAGACCATAACAAAATATCTTCAGCATATAGAACACCCTTAAACAGACAATAACAAAATATCTTCAGCATATAGAACACCCTTAAACAGACAATAACAAAATATCTTCAGCGTATAGAACACCCTTAAACAGACCATAACAAAATATCTTCAGCATATAGAACACCCTTAAACAGACAATAACAAAATATCTTCAGCGTATAGAACACCCTTAAACATTCAATAACAAAATATCTTCAGCGTATAGAACACCCTTAAACATTCAATAACAAAATATCTTCAGCGTATAGAACACCCTTAAACAGACCATAACAAAATATCTTCAGCGTATAGAACACCCTTAAACAGACCATAACAAAATATCTTCAGCGTATAGAACACCCTTAAACAGACAATAACAAAATATCTTCAGCGTATAGAACACCCTTAAACATTCAATAACAAAATATCTTCAGCGTATAGAACACCCTTAAACATTCAATAACAAAATATCTTCAGCGTATAGAACACCCTTAAACAGACCATAACAAAATATCTTCAGCGTATAGAACACCCTTAAACAGACAATAACAAAATATCTTCAGCGTATAGAACACCCTTAAACATTCAATAACAAAATATCTTCAGCGTATAGAACACCCTTAAACATTCAATAACAAAATATCTTCAGCGTATAGAACACCCTTAAACATTCAATAACAAAATATCTTCAGCGTATAGAACACCCTTAAACATTCAATAACAAAATATCTTCAGCGTATAGAACACCCTTAAACATTCAATAACAAAATATCTTCAGCGTATAGAACACCCTTAAACAGACCATAACAAAATATCTTCAGCGTATAGAACACCCTTAAACATTCAATAACAAAATATCTTCAGCGTATAGAACACCCTTAAACATTCAATAACAAAATATCTTCAGCGTATAGAACACCCTTAAACAGACCATAACAAAATATCTTCAGCGTATAGAACACCCTTAAACAGACAATAACAAAATATCTTCAGCGTATAGAACACCCTTAAACATTCAATAACAAAATATCTTCAGCGTATAGAACACCCTTAAACATTCAATAACAAAATATCTTCAGCGTATAGAACACCCTTAAACATTCAATAACAAAATATCTTCAGCGTATAGAACACCCTTAAACATTCAATAACAAAATATCTTCAGCGTATAGAACACCCTTAAACATTCAATAACAAAATATCTTCAGCGTATAGAACACCCTTAAACAGACAATAACAAAATATCTTCAGCGTATAGAACACCCTTAAACATTCAATAACAAAATATCTTCAGCGTATAGAACACCCTTAAACAGACAATAACAAAATATCTTCAGCGTATAGAACACCCTTAAACATTCAATAACAAAATATCTTCAGCGTATAGAACACCCTTAAACAGACAATAACAAAATATCTTCAGCGTATAGAACACCCTTAAACAGACAATAACAAAATATCTTCAGCGTATAGAACACCCTTAAACATTCAATAACAAAATATCTTCAGCGTATAGAACACCCTTAAACAGACAATAACAAAATATCTTCAGCGTATAGAACACCCTTAAACATTCAATAACAAAATATCTTCAGCGTATAGAACACCCTTAAACATTCAATAACAAAATATCTTCAGCGTATAGAACACCCTTAAACAGACAATAACAAAATATCTTCAGCGTATAGAACACCCTTAAACATTCAATAACAAAATATCTTCAGCGTATAGAACACCCTTAAACAGACAATAACAAAATATCTTCAGCGTATAGAACACCCTTAAACAGACAATAACAAAATATCTTCAGCGTATAGAACACCCTTAAACAGACCATAACAAAATATCTTCAGCGTATAGAACACCCTTAAACAGACCATAACAAAATATCTTCAGCGTATAGAACACCCTTAAACAGACAATAACAAAATATCTTCAGCGTATAGAACACCCTTAAACAGACAATAACAAAATATCTTCAGCGTATAGAACACCCTTAAACAGACCATAACAAAATATCTTCAGCGTATAGAACACCCTTAAACATTCAATAACAAAATATCTTCAGCGTATAGAACACCCTTAAACATTCAATAACAAAATATCTTCAGCGTATAGAACACCCTTAAACAGACAATAACAAAATATCTTCAGCGTATAGAACACCCTTAAACAGACAATAACAAAATATCTTCAGCGTATAGAACACCCTTAAACATTCAATAACAAAATATCTTCAGCGTATAGAACACCCTTAAACATTCAATAACAAAATATCTTCAGCGTATAGAACACCCTTAAACAGACAATAACAAAATATCTTCAGCGTATAGAACACCCTTAAACATTCAATAACAAAATATCTTCAGCGTATAGAACACCCTTAAACATTCAATAACAAAATATCTTCAGCGTATAGAACACCCTTAAACATTCAATAACAAAATATCTTCAGCGTATAGAACACCCTTAAACATTCAATAACAAAATATCTTCAGCGTATAGAACACCCTTAAACATTCAATAACAAAATATCTTCAGCGTATAGAACACCCTTAAACATTCAATAACAAAATATCTTCAGCGTATAGAACACCCTTAAACATTCAATAACAAAATATCTTCAGCGTATAGAACACCCTTAAACATTCAATAACAAAATATCTTCAGCGTATAGAACACCCTTAAACATTCAATAACAAAATATCTTCAGCGTATAGAACACCCTTAAACAGACCATAACAAAATATCTTCAGCGTATAGAACACCCTTAAACATTCAATAACAAAATATCTTCAGCGTATAGAACACCCTTAAACATTCAATAACAAAATATCTTCAGCGTATAGAACACCCTTAAACATTCAATAACAAAATATCTTCAGCGTATAGAACACCCTTAAACATTCAATAACAAAATATCTTCAGCGTATAGAACACCCTTAAACATTCAATAACAAAATATCTTCAGCGTATAGAACACCCTTAAACATTCAATAACAAAATATCTTCAGCGTATAGAACACCCTTAAACATTCAATAACAAAATATCTTCAGCGTATAGAACACCCTTAAACATTCAATAACAAAATATCTTCAGCGTATAGAACACCCTTAAACATTCAATAACAAAATATCTTCAGCGTATAGAACACCCTTAAACATTCAATAACAAAATATCTTCAGCGTATAGAACACCCTTAAACATTCAATAACAAAATATCTTCAGCGTATAGAACACCCTTAAACATTCAATAACAAAATATCTTCAGCGTATAGAACACCCTTAAACATTCAATAACAAAATATCTTCAGCGTATAGAACACCCTTAAACATTCAATAACAAAATATCTTCAGCGTATAGAACACCCTTAAACAGACAATGGATCAGAAACATACCTGTAAACAGAGTACAGTCGACATGAGGATACTTCTGTCGTAACCTATTCATGAATCAGAAACATACCTGTAAACAGAGTACAGTCGACATGAGGATACTTCTGTCGTAACCTATCCATGAATCAGAAACATACCTGTAAACAGAGTACAGTCGACATGAGGATACTTCTGTCGTAACCTATCCATGAATCAGAAACATACCTGTAAACAGAGTACAGTCGACATGAGGATACTTCTGTCGTAACCTATTCATGAATCAGAAACATACCTGTAAACAGAGTACAGTCGACATGAGGATACTTCTGTCGTAACCTATTCACAACAGGGATGGCTTCATCATCGTCTGTCTGGGTACATAGTAACAGTTCAAACTGTAATAAAACATAACATATTCCCTGGTCAGATTTCATTAACAGTTGTAATCAATACAATTTTAATATTTTCTACAAACTATTTTCTACAAAAAAGTTATATATTATTGTTCATATGTCATGTGTGACTTATATTCATAAATAGGTACAGGGTGTGTTTGACTCAACCTTCATTAACAAGGATTGCTATCATAAGTAGGTACAGGGTGTGTTGGACTCAACCTGCATTAGCAAGGATTGCCAGTTTTCCAGCCGAAAATGTCAAGGGTTTTCACCAAGTACTCTGGTTTTTACCAAGTACTCAGCTTTCCCCCACAGTAAAAATAGGAAGACATGAAAAAGCTGAAAAAAGCATAAAGTGGCACTAAAACCCAAACAAACAGACTGAAATAACTTTCTTTATAGATTTACAGACTAAGAGAACACTTACTTTTGGGTAGTCCAGACTGAAATGACTTTCTAAGTTCTCCTCCAGGAGAGCATCTACTCCCATTAATGGTTTGACAATGGATATTCCTGGAAAATGGTGATTTGTCAGCATTGTTTCATCCTTCTTGTGCCAGTGAAAATGGCTACAAAATAAAACAAAATACATATTAAAGAACTATTAAGAATTTTACAAATTTTATAATCATAATCCTATTCTACAAAACATTTCCACTGTGACATCATAGTTTAAAAGAAAAACAATATAAACTGATTATTTTACCAGAAATAAAACCAGAAACCCACACGATTCTGATGGTCACACAACACTGAGTCCTCTCAATATCCAAATAACAGAAACTCACAAGAGTCTGATGGTCACATAACAGGGCATTATTAATATCCAAATACCAGAAACCTAAAAGAGTAAAGACCACAATATTGAGTCATTCACAATATTTAATTTGAGAAATACACAAGAGTCTAATGGCCACAGAAAACCGAGTCATTACCAATATCCAAATACCAGAAACCCACAAGAGTCTGATGGACACATAACGAGGCACTCAATTTCCAAATACCAGAAACCCAAAAGTGTCTAAAGGCCACAGAAATTTGTTTGTTTGTTTGTTTGTTTGAATGGTGTTTTAACGCCACTTTCAGCAATTTTTCAGCTATTTCATGGCGTCCAGTTTTTATTGGGGGAGGAAGCTGGAGTACCCGGAGAGAACCCCCGACCTGCGGTAGGAAAACTGGCAATCCTTGTCAATTAAGATTGGAGTCGAGTACACCCTGCCTGCAGTGAGAATCGAACCCGCAATCTCAGTGTTGACAGACCACGTGATCAATAGTACCTTGACCACTCGGCCACCAAGGCCCCCACAGAAATTTGAGTCATTACCAATATCCAAATACCAGAAATAACAATTAATCATAATCATTGTGTGAACATGTGTAAAGAAACTATGTAATCATGATGTGTACATATGTAAATGCTTTGAAACTGTGTGTACATGTTATTAAAACATCTCAACTGTGTGTACATACGTAAATGAAACATTGTAATTATTTTGTGTACACATGTATGTGAAACATTATAATAACTGTGTACACATCTAGATGAAATGTCCCAATCAGTACGTGTAATCAAATCAATTTACCATCCAATGTGAGATACTCATTTTGTAGTCAAATACCCTAAACCATAAGTGCTATTATTATCTTACCCTTCAGTATGCAATATCCATGTAGTAATTTATTTTCCCTTCAATGTGGAATATCCATGTTTAAATTAAATGCATTTTACCCCTAATGCAGGATATCCATGTTGTAATCAAACTTACCTTCCAATGCACCCTTTGATGTGAGATATTGAACTTCCCTCCAACTTGGGATATAACTGTTGTTATCAATTGAACTTACCCTGCGATGTAGGATATCTATGTTGTAATCAATTGAACTTACCCTCCGATGTGAGATATCCATGATGTAATCAATTGAACTTACCCTCCGATGTAAGATATCTATGATGTAATCAACTAAACTTACCCTCTGATGTGGGATATCCATGTTGTACTTAATTGAACTTACCCTCCCATGTGGGATATCCATGCTGTAATCAATTGAACTTACCCTCCGATGTAAGATATCAATGATGTAATCAACTGAACTTACCCTCCGAGGTAAGATATCTATGATGTAATCAACTGAACTTACACTCCGATTTGAGATATCTTCGTTGTAATCAATAAACTTACCCTCAGATATGAGATATCATCGTTGTAATCAATTGAACTTACCCTCCAATGAGGGATATCCATGTTGCATTAATGAACTTATCCTCCGAATGAAGGATATCCATTTTGCATTAATGTACTTATCCTCTGATGTGGGACAAACATGATGTAATCAATTGAACCCACTCTCCTATGTAAGATATCCATGATGTAATCAACTGAACTTATCCTCCAATGTGAGATATCCATGATGTAATCAACTAAACTTACCCTCCGATGTGAGATATCTATGTTGTAATCAATGAACTTACCATCCAATGTGGGATATCCATGTTGTAATCAATGAACTTATTCTCCAATGTAGGATATCCATGTTGTATTCACTGAACTTACCCTCTGATGTGAGATATCTATGTTGTAATCAATGAACTTATCCTCCAATGTAGGATATCCATGTTGTAATCAACTTAACTTACCCTCCGAGGTAAGATATCTATGATGTAATCAACTAAACTTACCCTCCAATGTGAGATATCCATGTTGTTATCAACTGAACTCACCCTCCGATGTGAGATATCCATGATGTAATCAACTGAACTTACCCTCTGATGTGAGATATCCATGTTGTAATCAACTGAACTCACCCTCCGATGAAAGATATCCATGATGTAATCAATGAACTTATCCTCCAATGTAGGATATCCATATTGCAATCAACTGAACTTACCATCAGATGTAAGATATATATGATGTAATCAACTGAACTTACGCTAGGATGTGAGATATCCATGTTGTAATTAACTAAACTTACCCTCCAATGTGGGATATGTTGTAATCAATTGAACTTATCCTCTGATGTAAGATATCCATGATGTAATCAACTAAACTTACCCTCCAATGTGAGATATCCATGATGTAATCAACTAAACTTACCCTCCAATGTGAGATATCCATGATGTAATCAACTGAACTTACCTCTGGGGTAAGATATCTATGTTGTAATCAATTGAACTTACCCTCCAATGTGAGATATCCATGTTTTAATCAATTGAACTAACCCTCCAATGTGAGATATCCATGTTGTAATCACTGAACTTACCCTCCGATGTGAGATATCTATGTTGTAATCAATGAACTTACCCGCCGATGTGGGATATCCATGTTTTAATCAATTGAACTTACCCTCCAATGTGAGATATCCATGTTGTTACCAAAACCACACAATAAATGACCAGAGGTACAAAGGCCAATACAAAGGTTACGTAGGACTGTGTCTGCTCGTCAAACCAATACATCTGTATAAATACAATACTAATGTCATACTAGACTGTATCTGCTCATCAAACCAAATCATCTTTTTAATTACATTTCAAAGGTTATACTAGACTGTGTCTGCTTGCCAAAATAATTTATTCATTGGAGTTTTCATTGTAAAAATGAAAAATGGTTGTTACCTGTATAACAAAAGTAATGTTCTGTATCAGGTAAGCAAGAAATTGTGCCAGAATGATGTGAAGGTAGAGATACCTGTATCAGGTGAGCAAGAAATTGTGCCAGAATGATGTGAAGGTAGAGATACCTGTATCAGGTAAGCAAGAAAGTGTGGCAGATTGATGCGAAAGTAGAGATACCTGTATCAGGTAAGCAAGAAAGTGTGGCAGATTGATGCGAAAGTAGAGATAGAGCTCTTAACAGAGGTATTGTTATCAAACATAGAAGACAGTGATTACTTGGATTTTTTTTTGAGTGTTTAAACAAAAATCTAACTCTTATGCAGGCAAAAACTGACCAGAAAATCCCCTATACTTTAACCACTTTATATGTAAACTATTGAAATTTAATGATGAAAAACAGTGATGAAAATCTATAAATAAATATTACAGGTAAATGAAAACAGGAATACCTTGATGTGCATGCAGACAGTATCAATTAAACAAGAAAAGGAACACCTTAATGGAAGTACACCTGCATGTATGAAGGCTAATTATCTTCTCTATAATAATACTACTGATACAGAAATCAATGATTAGACTACTGCCTTTATCAAGATTGGAGCAATCTATAAACCTATTTTCAAGTAATGACCATGGTTTCCAAACATCTTGGTTCATATTTTATTAAAACAATTTGTCTGAATTTCTTCAACATCAAATAACAAACCTATTTTATTGATTTCTGAAACACCTTACACTTAATTAAAGTACAGCACAGGAAAGACCATTATATTATCTATTACAAAGTTTACACAACTTAATCAAGTAAGCTCAGGTGCATGAGTATATAAAATATCAAAGCTTTAATGAATTACCTCTTCAGGGTAAGTGTAGAGTTGTCTGCCCATTAGGTATACTTACACTGGTGAGTGCTGTAACATTAGTGATCTTCCAGAACTGATGGTGCTTTAGATTGTCCTCAATGATAGACAGTCTTTCCGAGGCTACAGTGGGGAAATAGCTGTATGTATAGGACGGAGCAAAGTACAAACAGAGCCATGCACAGATCAGAGCTACAGCTGGTACTCCAATACAGTGGGATAACAAAATGGACATCACTGAAATATACAAATAATATAGCTACAATAATCTGACTGACAGTGACAGTCAGCTACAAAAGATGGCCACTGAATTCAATACAAAATCTGACCATATATCCTTTATAATGAATGAAAGATAAATGATTTACAGAAAAAAACAATACCTTTCAGATTGTTACCTGCATTTCACTGACTTTTAGGAAAGTCACTTGCAGTACACCATAACCTTTTAAAAGTTTTTACTTTTCTGAATGAAGACATTCTTTCATCTCTTTTCATTGAAATAAAAACCAGTACATATTTTGTGCTTCATAAATTTTACGTCTTTTCAATTTAAACCATCCTTGGTAGAACATAAATATTCTGCGTGGTAATATCTACCATAGTTTACCCAATGAAGCATAGAAATGTGTGACACCTCATAATGAACATCCTATCAATGGACCTGAATTGTGTGTTCACCTACCATAACATCATATAAATGGACCTGAACAGAGTGTCCACCTACTATAACATCATATCAATGGACCTGTGTGTCCACCTACCATAACATCATATCAATGGACCTGAACAGTGTGTCTACCTACCATAACATCCTATCAATGGAACTGTGTGTCCACCTACCGTAACGTATATATGACTTTTAAATAACTTGTTTTCTATTAAGAAAATAGCATGCTAAACAAACTTGACTCTTCCTGCCCCAGTGACACAAATATTTGTTTCTTTTTAGTATATAAATGAGAATTTGAACAGAATGTTGCACAAGGAGTAAAATAATCTTTAAAAGGTTTTGTATGTAATGCAATTCAACTTCAAACTCAAAAATAATAGGTGATAGTGGTTGACATAAGATACCCAGAATCCTTTGCATGGAGATTGAAAGTCTGACTGCAAGAACCTGCTGCTTAATTAGTCTACAGTTCTAAGGAAAAAACTCGAGATAACTGGATAAAAAATCATCAGGAAACAATAACTGTTAATTATTAGTCAGCGTGTTTGATTGTTTGAATGATGTTAAACACCACAATTTTTTCAGCTACTAGTATATCATCATTATTAGGGGAGTAAGCGAGAGAAAACCAATTGATCTAAGGAAGGAAAACTTGCTATCCTTGTCAATTAAGACTGAAGTTAAGTACAACCTGCCTGCATTGAGACTTGAACCTGCATTCTCAGTGATCAACGGTAGCTACCTTAACCACTCAGCCACCAAGGCCAATATTACATGTAGGCTACTGACAGATCATAAGGATGACTACATGTAGAGAGCATGTGATCAATAGTAGACTAGCTACCTTAACCACTCGGCCACCAAGGCCAATATTACATGTAGGCTACTGACAGATCATAAGGATGACTACATGTAGAGAGCATGTGATCAATAGTAGACTAGCTACCTTAACCACTCGGCCACCAAGGACTCTCATAAGGATGACTACATGTAGAGAGCATGTGATCAATAGTAGACTAGCTACCTTAACCACTCGGCCACCAAGGCCAATATTACAAGTAGGCTACTGACAGATCATAAGGATAACTACATGTAGAGAGCATGTGATCAATAGTAGACTAGCTACCTTAACCACTCGGCCACCAAGGACCCTCATAATGATAACTACATGTAGAGAGCATGTGATCAATAGTAGACTAGCTACCTTAACCACTCGGCCACCAAGGACCCTCATAAGGATGACTACATGTAGAGAGCATGTGATCAATAGTAGACTAGCTACCTTAACCACTCGGCCCCCAAGGACCCTCATAAGGATAACTACATGTAGAGAGCATGTGATCAATAGTTGAGTAGCTACCTTAACCACTCGGCCACCAAGGCCAATATTACAAGTAGGCCATTGACAGATCATAAGGATAACTACATGTAGAGAGCATGTGATCAATAGTAGACTAGCTACCTTAACCACTCGGCCACCAAGGACCCTCATAAGGATAACTACATGTAGAGAGCATGTGATCAATAGTAGACTAGCTACCTTAACCACTCGGCCACCAAGGACCCTCATAAGGATAACTACATGTAGAGAGCATGTGATCAATAGTAGACTAGCTACCTTAACTACTCGGCCACCAAGGACCCTCATAATGATAACTACATGTAGAGAGCATGTGATCAATAGTAGACTAGCTACCTTAACCACTCGGCCACCAAGGACCCTCATAAGGATAACTACATGTAGAGAGCTTGTGATCAATAGTAGACTAGCTACCTTAACCACTCGGCCACCAAGGCCAATATTACATGTAGGCTATTGACAGATCATAAGGATGACTACATGTAGAGAGCATGTGATCAATAGTAGACTAGCTACCTTAACCACTCGGCCACCAAGGACCCTCATAATGACAACTACATGTAGAGAGCATGTGATCAATAGTAGACTAGCTACCTTAACCACTCGGCCACCAAGGACCCTCATATTGATAACTACATGTAGAGAGCATGTGATCAATAGTAGACAAGCTACCTTAACCACTCGGCCACCAAGGCCAATATTACAAGTAGGCTATTGACAGATCATAAGGATGACTACATGTAGAGAGCATGTGATCAATAGTAGACTAGCTACCTTAACTACTCGGCCACCAAGGACCCTCATAATGATAACTACATGTAGAGAGCATGTGATCAATAGTAGACTAGCTACCTTAACCACTCGGCCACCAAGGACCCTCATAAGGATGACTACATGTAGAGAGTTATGTTCATTGTATACTGTATGCATTTTAGAAAAACACATGATTGCTGCAGAGATATTGACATGGGACCACATCACTGCAGAGATATTGACATGGGACCACATCGTTGCACAGATATTGACATGGGACCACATCGTTGCACAGATATTGACATTGGGACCACATCACTGAAGAGATATTGACATGGGACCACATCACTGCAGAGATATTGACATGGGACCACATCACTGCAGAGATATTGACATGGGACCACATCACTGCAGAGATATTGACATGGGACCACATCGTTGCACAGATATTGACATTGGGACCACATCACTGAAGAGATATTGACATGGGACCACATCACTGCAGAGATATTGACATGGGACCACATCACTGAAGAGATATTGACATGGGACCACATCGCTGCACAGATATTGACATTGGGACCATATCACTGCATAGATATTGACATTGGGACCACATCACTGAAGAGATATTGACATGGGACCACATTGCTGCAGAGATATTGACATGGGACCACATCACTGCAGAGATATTGACATGGGACCACATCACTGCAGAGATATTGACATGGGACCACATCGTTGCACAGATATTGACATTGGGACCACATCACTGAAGAGATATTGACATGGGACCACATCACTGCAGAGATATTGACATGGGACCACATCACTGAAGAGATATTGACATGGGACCACATCGCTGCACAGATATTGACATTGGGACCATATCACTGCATAGATATTGACATTGGGACCACATCACTGAAGAGATATTGACATGGGACCACATTGCTGCATTGACATGGGACCGCATTGCTGCAGAGATATTGACATTGGGACCACATCGCTGCATAGATATTGACATTGGGACTACATCCTTGTGATATTTGCAAATTCCACTTACCACTTAAAATTTGTTGACTTAGTGAAATTTTTATGTTGGCAGTAAGATCCCCATAAAAATTCATTCCATCATTCAGATCCTTTTAACTTGTCCTCAATTCAAAGTGCAGTTCAATAATGTTTATCGTGAAATGTAATAAAACAGTACATAAAAATCTGATTTATTATGTACCTGATATAGTCATGTATCAAAACCATAAATCCACGATGAATATAATTTATACTAAACTACTACGTGAGTGAACTATAAAACCTAAGAACTATCCAAGATAATACTATCACCTTTCATTATATACCAACATTTAGCAATGAAATGGAATGTTTTCATTCTTTGCCTGGTTGAGTGAATAGTGTCGACTTTAACCGGTGTTCATTGTCTACGATACTGACAACATAGATCAAATTACAAACACATTCTAAGTATATGTAAGAAAATGATAATCTATTTTGATTTAGAATGAGATGAAGTAGTTTATATCATCTGCAATTGTAGCACTGATAATTACTTGATTTAATTTTATATAGAAGTAATGATGAATAATTGGATGTATGTTTCTAATTTAATCCGTTCAAAGTATGTGAACAATGTTTTTGTGTTTTTCATAGATGTAATTGGTTATTCATGAAGTTTAAATATCTGTTCTAAAATAAACTGAGAAAAAATGATAAGATGTGCAACTTAATATAATGCTGGATATATTGTTGAACTTAAGGATCAGTCATCATTTGAATGATGTCAATATTATAAACATCCTTTACAAGAGAGATAAGACTACATAAGTATTATTTTGCAGCCTTCAGAAACAGAATTGCACATATGATCAACACAGGAAATACTGAAAGGGGGAGTGGAATGGAGATACATTAAGTCCATTTCATTCTGTGATTTTTATTAATAGAAAACAGCTATTTTGATATCTATACCTGTGTGCCACCTGTGCAACTAAAGTATCATTACTTGTTCTGGGGCCTGGAAGTTTGTAATTTGTTTACTGTTATGATTCAATTTAATTGTCTTTTTAATTCTTTACTTGTAACATATTTTGTGACTTTCTTTGTTTAATAAGAATTACAAAATCCAGCTACATGTATCTCTTTACTATGTTCTAAATACTTTTATAACAAATTATGTTATGTAATTTTGTTTGTTTGTTTGTTTGTTTGAATGGTATTTAACACCACTTTCAGCAATTTTTAAGTTATTATCATGGTGATTACATGTAGTTTTAATTGGGGGAGGAAGCCAAAGTACCCAGAGAAAACTCCTGACCTCTGGTAGGAAAACTGGCAATCCTTGTCAATTAAGATTGGAGTCGTGTACACCCTGCCTGCAGTGAGACTTGAACCCACAATCTCAGTGTTGACAGCCCATGTGACCAATAGAAAACTACCAGAGGCCCCTTGTTATGTAATGTACAGGATCTAACATTCAATATTTAGAAGCTACACTGTTTATAGTTGTCAGCAAACTTAAAGAATTTTAAGTTAGTAAGTTAATTATTTATAATACTGCTTTACAAAAAATAAAAGGATGGAAATAAAACTAGAGGCTCTCAGGAGCCTGTATCGCTCACCTGAACCTGAAACCAAACAACCCATTTTATCCAGCTTTTCTTTGCTATAAGGAATTGCCCAACACTTCTGCAAAAGTCATTAATTTTTACCTTTTAAGGGAAATAATTCCTATAAGGAGGAGCTTTTGATGCTTAGAGGGAGAAGGGAGGTTCACGTCAAATTTGCTGTACCTGTTATACTTTTTTAACTATCAGTCGAAAACTCTCTTGACCCCCCCCCCATTTTCTATTTTAAGCCAACGTAGCTATGTAGCTAGTCAGGTGTCATGATTTGCACAATTAATTTTGGTAGAGGACGTCCTAAAGATGATGTGTGCAATGTTTCAAAGCAGTCCTTTAATGGGTTAAAGAGGAGAAGATTTTTTAAAATCAAGTAAAATTGATTAAAAAAATGTTCAAGGAGAATAATTCCTTAATGGTTCATCAGACAATCTTGACCCTAAGTCATTTTTGTAGCCCTCACAGAGCAAAACAATAAAGCAATGCTAACTTTTTCTCTAGTTCTAATAATTTTCAAGATTTTGAGGCAAAAATGTCAAAAATAATCAATTTTGAAAATTAAAGGGCAATAACTCCTATAAGGAGTCCTCATACAACTTCAACCCAATGGAGTGTTTCATAGAGCTTTTGATGCAGATGAAGAGATGTCTCTTCGGTTTACCTGTATCTGTTACATTTTTTTAAATATAAGCCAAAAACTGTATTTTACCCCCCCCCCCCCCTTTCATTCTATTTTTAGCCATGGTGGCCATGTTGGTTAATCTGCAGCCATGGTTGGTGCAAACTTGGTTGAGGACATTTGACGGATGATGTGTACAAACTTTCAAAGCAGTACTTTCAGTGGTTTCAGAGGAGAAGATTTTTAAAAAATCAATTCAAACCAATTAAAAAAAACAGTTCAAGGGGAATAACTCTTAAACGGTTCATCAGACAATCTTAACCCTAAGTCATTTTTGTAGCCCTCATTGAGCAGAACAATAAAGCAATGCTAACTTTTTCTCTAGTTCTAATAATTTTCAAGATATTGAGGCAAAAATGTCAAAAATAATCAATTTCGACTATTAAAGGGCAATAACTCCTTTAAGGGGTCATCAGACAACTTTGACCCAGTGGAGTGTTTCGTAGAGCTTTTGATGCCGATGAAGGCATATCTCTGCGGTTTTCCTGTATCTGTTACACTTTTTTAAATATAAGCCAAAAACTGTATTTTACCCCCCCCCCCCCTTTCATTCTATTTTTAGCCATGGTGGCCATGTTAGATAATCTGCAGCCATGGTTGGTGCAAACTTGGTTGAAGACATTTGACGGATGATGTGTCCAAAGTTTCAAAGCAGTACTTTCAGTGGTTTTAGAGGAGAAGATTTTAAAAAATCAATTAAAGCCGATTAAAATAAACAGTTCAAGGGGAATAACTCTTAAACGGTTAATCAGACAATCTTGACTCTAAAGCCAATTTTGTAGCCCTCATAGAGCAGAACAATTAAGCAATGCTTACTTTTTCTCTAGTTCTAATAATTTTCAAGATATTGAGGCAAAAATGTCAAAATTAATCAATTTCCACAATTAAAGGGCAATAACTCCTACAAGGAGTCGTCATACAACTTTGACCCAATGGAGTGTTTTGTAGAGCTTTTGATGCTGAAGAAGGAAGGTATCTTTGGTTTTCCTGTATCTGTTATACTTTTTGAACTATAAACCAAAAACTGTAGTTTGACCCCGCTGTTCTATTTTTAGCCATGGCGGCCATGTTGGTTGTTCTGAGGCCATGATTTGTGCAAACTTGGCAGAGGACATTTTACTGATGATGTGTGCAAAGTTTCAAAGTAATTCCTTCAGTGGTTTTGGAGAAGATTTTTAAACAAAAGTTGACGACGACGACGGACGGCGACGACGATGGACGCCAAGTGATGGCAATAGCTCACCTGACCCTTCGGGTCAGGTCAGCTAAAAATACCATAAAATAACAGAAAAATACCAGAAAATAATGAAACAATTGTAGAAAATAACTAAATGAATAAACAAACTGTCTAAAACTTTTAAGTTTAATATTGGTACAGTATACCAGTAACTTTAATATGACTCAGACTCAATGGACAGTAAAACAATAGAAAATTATAGACGTTAAACCAAGTACTGCTGGAACAAATAAACACAAACTGTTCAATAAATATTCACATACAATATGGCTACATTAGCTTGGCAGTTTCCTAGAAGGGGACATCTAAACTTTCTTTAAACAGAGTTTTGATTTCTAATAGAATAAAGGATCATCAAATTAACATTGTGACATGGTTTTGAAATGGTCCAGTGGTTTCCGGAAGACTGAAATGTAAGAGTTTGAACCATACAATGACTCGATCATTAGATATATGATCCACAGTTTAATACGTTGTTTGGTAAAACAGTCTGAATCAGATTTTGGACAAATTTTTAAAATTTTAAAAATCAATATTGGTTCACTCGTTTGATTGTTTGCAATATATACAGCGATTTTAACGTCATTGAATAAACAAAAGTCACTCATCTGAAAAGTTAACATTCTGTAATCCTTTAACAATGTACTTTTTTTTTACTTTCAATTTGTTTTTTTTATTACAAACCCTTTATATTTTCCCTCCCCCTCTTTTTATATGTGACAATTCTCAATCAAGGAATGGAGTAAGCCCAGTAATTGGAGCATATAAAAGAAATTTGACTATTATTGAAAATCAGTGTAAAATCATTCAAGGGTATTATCTTGTGTTACTGGTCCTCTTCTACATTTCTGACTATGGCTAACCAGCTGTCTCTTGCAGATACATTTACCCTTGAATTTATATGTGTTTATAAATCAAATGTTTTGAATCTGAACAACATAGTTTACTATTTCTATGTTTCAATACTTATACTTATGCTTGGCAATGATATTCATAAAAACCCAGGGCCTGTTACTGAGTCTCGACTAGAACAAAGAAGCATCTCTATTGTAAATCTCAATGTCAACTCTATACATAATAAGACTGATATAGTGTATAATGAATTGGGTGATCATGATATTATTTGTATTACTGAGTCCAAGTTAGACCACACAGTATCTAGTTCGGATATTTTTATAAATAATTTTCATAGCCCTGCTGCCTTCAGAAAAGATAGACTATGTAATAAAGGTGGTGGGATTGTTCTATATATTAGAAACAATTTACTAGCTAAACGTAGAGTTGATCTCGAAGACCACATTCTTGAATCGGTATGTGCAGAAATTTCAATAAATAACAAAAAACTAATTCTGTTCTGTTTTTATAGACCTCCTGACGCTAGAATGTCTGTGTGGGATAATTTTGACTCTATTTTCAATAAATGTATAGACACAGGTACAGAAAATGTAATATTTCTTGGTGACATTAATGTTGATATGTTGAAGATAAGTAAAAATCACAGATTTAATATTTTATGTGAACAATATGGTCTAAAGAATGTTGTTTCTGAACCAACTAGAATCACACCAACATCCTCTACATTGATAGATGTCGTTCTTACCAACAATTGTAGTTTGATAAAAGATTGCTATGTATTACCCAATTTCTGTAGTGATCATTGCCCAGTAAATTTTTATGTACATTTTTCTACTACACGTGAAAAATCATACCAAAAGGTACTCTTTGACTATGATAATGCAAATTATTTAGGTATCACCCAGCACTTGCAAGGCATTGACTGGGAAAGTCGATTTGAAAATTCTTCTGATGTTAATTTGATTTCAGATAATATTTATAGTGAAATATCTTTAGCCATGGATAGATTTATACCCAAAAAAACGATTCTAGTAAGGCCAAAAGACAAGCCATGGATAAGAAAATGCAAAATGCGAAAAAGGAATCGTCTTCATAAAAAAGCAAAATCTAGAAACCTTGCATCTGACTGGGAGAAATTTAGAAAATTACGTAATGAAGTCATTGATATGGTACGTAAAGCTAAAAAACAGTATATGGTTGACCTTCATAACTCTCTTGTAGATAAAAATATACCACCTGGTAAATGGTGGAGAATTGCTAAAAATGTGACTAAATTTAAAAATAAGACTACAGTTAAAAGTCCCATAAAAGTGCTGGGTGACATTTTTTTCCACCCAGTTGAAAAAGCCTCAGCAATTAACAACTATTTTGCATCAGTCTCATCACTGGAGAGAGAACCAAACCTTCCTGAAATACCACCACTGTCACCATTTGTTATTTCAGATTTTGTTATCATTGAAAAGGAGGTCATTGACCATTTTGAGATATTAAATACTAATAAGCCTGGTGGACCAGACAACTTATCACCTAAATTTATCAAATCCATCTTTCAGTCTTTAGTCAAACCTATTACCATTCTCTTTAATAAAAGTTTATGTTATGGGGTAGTTCCTAACAGTTGGAAGATGGCTAATGTTTCTGCTATATATAAAGGAAAAGGTGGTTGTGAGGATGTTTCTAATTACAGACCAATATCTGTCACTGCCTGCTTTGGCAAGATATTGGAAAGGATTATTTTCAAGCATCTTCACAACTACCTGATCCAAAATAGTATTATTACTGATGACCAATCAGGTTTCCGTCACAAGGACTCCACTGTTAACCAACTATTGGTTATTTATGATGTTATTATGAAAAATTTAGACATAGGCAAAGACGTTAGATTTGTATTCTGCGATGTCTCCAAGGCTTTTGATAGGGTATGGCACAAAGGACTTTTATACAAATTACAAAAATATGGGGTCAAAGGCAACCTTCTTAAGTGGTTTGAAAATTACCTGCATGATCGCCAACAACGAGTATGCATGGAGGGCTACCACTCAACATGGAAAGCAATACATGCCGGTGTTCCCCAAGGTTCTATCTTAGGTCCCTATTTATTCTTACTATATGTAAATGATATTGTAGGAGTTGTATCTAACAAGATCAAACTTTTTGCAGATGATACTTGTCTCTTCTGTGTAGTTGATGATCTTGATATAGCCACAGAATCATTAAATATTGACCTAGAAGAACTTTCTATCTGGGCCAATGAGTGGGGTGTGTCCTTTAATGCTAACAAGACTAAATCTATGCTTTTTACAAGAAAAAATCATGAAAATGTTGCCTCATTATTCATGAATGATATTGAACTAGAAAATACTTATAACCATAAGCACCTGGGTTTGAATCTTCACTATCAGGGCCTATGGAGAGATCACATTAATGAAATCTACTCTAAAGCTTGTGCTAGATTAAATATTTTGAGACTTCTCAAATACGATATTGACCGTAAGTCTCTAGAAAAGTTATATATAGCGTTTATTAGGCCAATCCTTGAATATGGTAGCATTGTTTGGGATAACTGCACTAAGCAAGAGTCAGACATGTTAGAGTCAGTTCAATATGAAGCAGCAAGGATCATTACTGGTATGCGTAGGGGAACTTCCCGGATTGAAACTTTACAAAGAACTTGGTTGGGATTCATTGCAAAATAGAAGAAAAAATCAAAAATTAGTTTATATATATAAGACTTTGCATGGATACCTCCCTGGTTATATATCTGAATATATTATCTCCAATATTAACTTAGATGAACAATATATTCTGAGAAACCCCAGATTTTTTAATGTTCCCAGGCTCATACTCAGACCTATAGCTTTTTTCCATCTGCACTAGATGCTTGGAACAAATTGGATCCTGACGTACAAAACTTTCCATCTATCTCAATGTTCAGGAACAAGTTAAGTTCTGACCTGGTGAGTCCCCCTGCGCATTACCTGATTGGTCCAAGACATTTAAATATAATATACTGTTGTCTTCGTAATGAAGTTAGTAACTTAAACCATCACTTATATCAATCTCACTTATCTGATAGTTCGGAATGTGACTGTGGGTGTAACATCGAAGATAACACACACTTCTTTCTTCGATGTCCATTATATGAACATAAACGAGCTTACTTACTAGTTAAACTTTCAAAATTTAACCCTCATCTAGATGTTGATACCCTTCTTGGAAATAATTCCAATCTCTCTCCAGACGACAACATAGAAATTGCACAAGCAGTGCTTGAATTTATCAAAGATACAAAAAGATTCCACTAGTTTTCAAATTTCAAATCTTCAAGTTCTAAAGCTCCATTCCTTGTTTATAACCATTGTCCTTATTTGTCCTGTTTTTTTTTCTTTTCATTTCATTTTTTCCCCCATTACTATACCATACTATTCCAACTCTTATTTTCTAATTATTTCATTAATCAAATAACAAGCTATTTAAGTACTTATAGTGTTTAATAAAAAACATTACTATTATTCAATATCTATAATTGTATTGATCAGCAAAATTTTTATATATTGTAACCAGAATCAGCCATACAAAATTTTTTTACCAAGAATTTATGAGACAAACTTGTAATGTTTATATATTATAGTGCTTTTGATGATTAATTATAAGTGTATGTATGTTATTTTGCATGCCTTGTTATCACAATCAGTTTATAGGAGAGGATCCTTATAGGCTTTGCCTGTTATCCAATCCTTTTGTTTATTCAATAAAAAAAAATTATTTAATATATAACAAAGTTTTAAGTGAAAAATCCAGGGAATTCAATTCCTATTTAATACCTACAAATGTTTCAATATTTAAATTCTCCAGAACTATCTAGCATCAGATGTCAATAACATTACTCATCACTGATGGTCACAATAATGACCAAGGTCCAAGATGATCAGATAGACACCAACAATGACCAAGGTTCAAAATGGTCACCAATAATGACCAAGGTCCAAAATGATCAGATGGACACCAATAATGACCAGGGTCTAAGATAATCAGATGGTCACCAATAATTACAAAGGTCCAATATGATCAGATGGACACCAATAATTACCAAGGTCCAAGATGATCAGACAGACATGCACCAATTACGACCTAGGTCCAAGATGATCAGATGGACATCAATAATGACCAAGGTCCATGATCATCAGCTGTTCACCAATAATGACCATGGTCCAAGATGATCAAATGGTCACCAATAATTACCAAGGCCCAAGATCATCACTGATGGTCCCCAATAATGACCAAGGTCCAAGATCATCAGATGTCACCAATAATGACCAAGGTCCAAGATTATCAGATGGTCACCAATAATGACCAAGGTCCAAGATGATCAGATGGACACTAATAATGACCAAGGCCCAAGATCATTACTGATGGGCACCAAATAGATAATCAGATGGACACCAATAATGACCAAGGCCCAAGATCATCACTGATGGCCACCAAATAATGACCAAGGCCCAAGATCATCACTGATGGTCACCAATAATGACCAAGGTCCAAGATAATCAGATGGCCACTAATAATGGCCCAGACCCAAAATCATTACTGATGGTCACCAATAATGACCAACGTCCATAAAAATGTGAGTGATTTGATGATCTGATCAATGAGATCACATCTGCTGTTGCCATTAATCAGCCTGAGGCTGTCTATGTAATATTAATGATAACAGAATCAATGTTATCAAATATTTGTAAAACAATAAAGACAGATGTAACAGGATTAATCCACATGACTGCATTGACCAGGTCACTAGAAGATTTCCAATCAGCTAATTTTAGAAATTTGTGGCATTATGGGAACACTGTTTACACCTGGACCATGTGAATTATATCTAGAATGATAACATAATAGATATATGTGCCTATATATAGCAATGACTTAACACCAAAATTCCAAATAAGTTTCCTTTTTATAAAAGCAAAAATTACTTTGAATTCTATTTAACATAAAACTTTATCAGGTAAACATAAATAAAAACTGTTCACCTATAGCTATTTCATTAAATGGATACCCTAAAAAAATCACTGGTCAGGTAAACATCAGGTACACAAAAATAAAAACTGCTCACCTATAGCTATCGCATTAAATGGATACCCTAAAAAATCACCAGTCATGTAAACATCAGGTACACAAAAATAAAAACTGCTCACCTATGGCTATTACATTAAATGGATACCCTAAAAATCACTTGTCATGTAAACAAAAATAAAAACTGCTCACCTATAGCTATCACATTGAATACCCCAAAAATAACTTCTTAGGTAAACGGAACTATAATTTGCTCACCTATAGCTATTAAATTAAATGGATACCCAAAAATTCAACTCCTAATTTTTATCATGAATGTTGTTACTTAAAAAAAACAAGTTAAATTAAGGAAACTTGTAGAGTTCAACTTTTCTAATTGAAATAACTCACTTTTTAAATTCTGTCCAATAGCCCGATATTTATTAAATGTTAACAGAACAAACTATGACCTCAAAACTATGTTTCAAATCTAAATCTGTTTATTTAAGGACTAATATAGATTTGATTCATACCCTCTGGTCCATGTGATTCTTAAACACACTTATAATGTTATAAAAAATGCCTTTAAAAAACCTGCCAGGTATTGAACTATTTACCTGTGGCACAACATGTGGAGTATGATTAAATTTAATTAAACACAAAGTTTATTTGAAGAATTTGCAAAATTTACAACAAAGGTAAACAAAATATTTAAAGTAAGGAAACTTAAACTTAACAGAATTGTTTTTTATTTGTTCGCAGTATAAATGTACATTTGATAATACACCAATAAAACTATTACACACTCATTGATTGTAAACAGAAGGTTTTGTTATGTCACAATACTTACTACTTACTGTTAATAGGACTTAAAATCCTTCAGGTTATCAATTAAATATATACAGAGGAAATATTTTGGGTCAGAAATGACATCCTATATTAAAATAGCCTAAAATACATGTGGTGGGTGTCAACTTGAAATATTACAGAGGATTGACAGATATGATTCAAATATTGGCCTCCCCACTGCCCACATCACCTAAACAATAACAATTTCACAATTGAAACAAAAATATTGGTAAAAGTGAGAAAAATTCTACACACTTCTATTCCAAGTCAGTTTTTAATTCATTTCAATATATAAACTTGTAGTAAGTAAGAATAATCCACTGAACACAATCTGTCTAAAATGTCCAACAAGTCAATTTGTTTGTTCCTGTCTAATGTATCCTACTTGTTCATTTTTTATCATTTTTGGCATTGTATAGATCAACCCAAGTATACACGTTATATCAACAAGAAAGAAAGTACCGGTAATCAACTTCAATTTTGTTCTGCCAGAAAAATCATTTAGGATTAAAACTGGCAGGTGCTTGTCAGGGGCAGTCATACATAGTAGTTTTACAAAAAAATTCAACTTCAGATTAAACATTATACTGGTAAGGATTAAAAAACTATGCAAACTGGTGAAACATTAAAATGCTAATAATTGTTAGGGATAAACAAATTTTGTAATTGAATTCCAGGTATTCTATGTACACACAAACATTTTGATAGCTACACATTTTACTTTTATTTCCATTTTGTCACAGCATTTGGACTCGTTTGTACATATAAATTATATTTGGCTAAAACAAATGTTTGGGTTTTTCAGTTTTGAATAACTTAATCCATCATATTTCATGTAGAAGCTTTTTTTATATAACAAATGCAACTAATTCTTGTTACAAAAGTTATCCTTTTGTCGATATGGTGTATTTTTACTGGTAATCTAAACATGGGAAAACACTTCAATAGTCCATGACCCTGTATTTATATGCAAATAAAATAAGATATATTTTTTAAATAAAAAAGATCCATTTGATCCACCAACATATGAATATTTTTATTTACACTATACAAAGGAATATAAAGACATTGAAGTAAAATATTACAACCTGTGGCAAATTTCTCATTTATGAATTTTATTTGAAGTCAAATATTTCATAGAAATTTATTCTACAGGATAAAATAATTATAGGCCACAATATAAATGACATTAGTTTGCAATTAGTGCAAGAATAAACAGATGACAAACTGTTAGACACAATTTGTTGTGTAGTTATTGGTTGAGGTTTTATGAGTGGTTTATCTCCCCTGGATATATATAATTTAAGCACATGAGATAACACAAACTTTAAGCACATTACAGTAAAGTAAGCTTCACATCTTTAAGAAATTCAATTAATTTCTTTTATTAAACATCTTGTTTATTTATGAACTATAAAATTGATACACCTTACTCTGTTGTATTATATCATACTACTTTTATTTCATAATATTATATACCTTTAATAGCAAACAGATTGAACCGTACACTGATTACAGAATAGATAATTATAAATCTACATAAATGATATTATTTTACCTTTTTCACAGATTACACGAAATAATCAACATCCATACACTAAAATATATCCTTTTACTATCAGGTGTGTCAATCCTCATTTCTGACCTGTGTTTTACCTGAGTGAATGGTCTGGTGATCACATGACCAATATGTTTATTCATTCATTCAAATATAATGATTAATGTCAGTCAAATTTTATAGTAATCGTAACCAACCAAATATGTAGAAAATGACACCAATAGGTGGTTATAGATTTTTATATGTAAATATAAATAGACTTGAATAAACAATTGGAAGGATACATCAATAAGTATCTAAATGATATGGAATATTTGATCAGCAAATTACATTTGAATATCCATTTAAAAAAATGATTACGTCATCTGTCTACAATATATAAACATTATCGATGATCTGTTCTTTGTTAATTTGTGATCAGTTATATTTACTGGTAATGATTTAAGCCAATATTATAAAACCTAGTTAATCCAATGAAATAATAATCAACAAATTCTTAAAAGAGAAAAAAACACATTATTTAACATTTAATATGATTAATACATTAAGAATACTGTTTCATTTATGACAAAAAAATATGTATTATGTAAGAAAATACTTTTCTATATGACAAAAGGGTTCCAACTAAGAACATTGTAAAGAGACAATTTGAATTTTTTTACCTCAAAATTAATGTCAAAATGTTTTAAGTATTTAAAATATCCCTACAATGTTTTCATGTATAATAGGAAATAATCCAGGCCTATTTATTTGATCTTTTAAAACTCAGTCACAGAACTAGACAAAAGTATGCCCCTGCAGCTGAGAATTAAACGCTGATATGTTAGTGGCAAAGTTTTTTTCCAGAAAGTGTGTCTGTAAGACATGTCTGTAAGACAGAAATGATGACCCCACCTGACCAGCAACATCGGAGAGGCATAAAAAGTGATATGATATGCAAATGTATACAGCTATTTGGTTGTTAAGTCAGACACCAAAAGTAGATTTCTGCAGCTGCTAGAGCAAGGAATAACACTACACAGCTGCTAGAGCAGAGAACTACACTAAACAGCTGCTAGAGCAGAGAACTACACTACACATCTGCTAGAGCAGAGAACTATACCACACAGCTGTTAGAGCAGAGAACTACACCACACAGCTGCTAGAGCAGAAAACTACACTACACAGCTGCTAGAGCAGAGAACTACACTACACAGCTGCTAGAGAAGAGAACTACACTACACATTTGCTAGAGCAGAGAACTACACTACACAGCTGCTAGAGCAGAGAACTACATTACACAGCTGGTAGAGCAGAGAACTACACCACACATCTGCTGGAGCAGAGAACTACACCACACAGCTGCAAGAGCAGAGAACTACACCACACAGCTGCTAAAGCAGAGACCTACACCACACAGCTGCTAGAGCAGAAAACTAAACTACACATCTGCTAGTGCAGAGTACTACACCACACAGCTGCTAGAGCAGAGAACTACACCACACATCTGCTAGAGCAGGGAACTACACTACACAGCTGCTAGAGCAAGGCACTACACTACACAGCTGCTAGAGCAGAGAACTACACCACACATCTGCTAGAGCAGGGAACTACACTACACAGCTGCTAGAGCAAGGCACTATACTACACAGCTGCTAGAGCAGAGAACTACACCACACATCTGCTAGAGCAGGGAACTACACTACACAGCTGCTAGAGCAAGGCACTACACCACACATCTGCTAGAGCAGAGAACTACACCACACATCTGCTAGAGCAGAGAACTACACTACACAGCTGCTAGAGCAAGGCACTACATTACACAGCTGCTAGAGCAGAGAACTACACTACACATCTGCTAGAGCAGAGAACTACACTACACATTTGCTAGAGCAGAGAACTACACTACACAGCTGCTAGAGCAAGGCACTACACTACACAGCTGCTAGAGCAGAGAACTACACTACACATTTGCTAGAGCAGAGAACTACACTACACATCTGCTAGAGCAGAGAACTACACTACACATCTACTAGAGCAGAGAACTACACTACACATTTGCTAGAGCAGAGAACTACACTACACAGCTGCTAGAGCAGAGACCTACACTACACAGCTGCTAGAGCAAAGAACTACACCACACAGCTGCTAGAGCAGAGAACTACACTACACAGCTGCTAGAGCAGAGAACTACACTACACAGCTGCTAGAGCAGAGAACTACACTACACATTTACTAGAGCATAGAACTACACTACACAGCTGCTAGAGCAGAGAACTACACTACACATTTGCTAGAGCAAGGCACTACACTACACAGCTGCTAGAGGAAGGAACTACACTACACAGATGCTAGAGCAAGGCACTACACTACACAGCTGCTAGAGCAAGGCACTACACTACACAGCTGCTAGAGCAAGGCACTACACTACACATCTGCTAGAGCAAGGCACTACACTACACAGCTGCTAGAGCAAGGCACTACACTACGCATCTGCTAGAGCAGAGAACTACACTACGCAGCTGCTAGAGCAAGGCACTACACTACACAGCTGCTAGAGCAAGGCACTACACTACACAGCTGCTAGAGCAAGGCACTACACTACACAGCTGCTAGAGCAAGGCACTACACTACGCAGCTGCTAGAGCAAGGCACTACACTACACAGCTGCTAGAGCAAGGCACTACACTACACAGCTGCTAGAGCAAGGCACTACACTACACAGCTGCTAGAGCAAGGCACTACACTACACAGCTGCTAGAGCAAGGCACTACACTAAACAGCTGCTAGAGCAGAGAACTTCAATACACAGCTGCTAGAGCAAGGCACTACACTACACATCTGCTAGAGCAGAGAACTACACTACACAGCTACCAGAGCAAGGTACTACACTACACATCTGCTAGAGCAGAGAACTACACTACACATCTGCTAGAGCAGAGAACTACACTACACAGCTGCTAGAGCAGAGAACTACACTACACATCTGCTAGAGCAGAGAACTACACTACACAGCTGCTAGAGCAGAGAACTACACTACACATCTGCTAGAGCAGAGAACTACACTACACAGCTGCTAGAGCAAGGCACTACACTAAACAGCTGCTAGAGCAAGGCACTACACTACACAGCTGCTAGAGCAAGGCACTACACTACACAGCTGCTAGAGCAAGGCACTACACTACAGAGCTGCTAGAGCAAGGCACTACACTAAACAGCTGCTAGAGCAAGGCACTACACTAAACAGCTGCTAGAGCAGAGAACTACATGTTCAATACACAGTTGCTAGAGCAAGGCACTACACTACACATCTGCTAGAGCAGAGAACTACACTGCACAGCTGCTAGAGCAAGGTATACACTACACAGCTGCTAGAGCAGAGAACTACACTACACATCTGCTAGAGCAGAGAACTACACTACACAGCTGCTAGAGCAAGGCACTACACTAAACAGCTGCTAGAGCAGAGAACTACACTACACAGCTGCTAGAGCAAGGCACTACACTACACATCTGCTAGAGCAGAGAACTACACTGCACAGCTGATAGAGCAAGGCACTACACTACACCTCTGCTAGAGCAGAGAACTACACTACACAGCTGCTAGAGCAAGGCACTACACTACACAGCTGCTAGAGCAAGGCACTACACTACACAGCTGCTAGAGCAAGGCACTACACTACACAGCTGCTAGAGCAAGGCACTATACTACACATCTGCTAGAGCAGAGAACTACACTACACAGCTGCTAGAGCAAGGCACTACACTACACAGCTGTTAGAGCAGAGAACTACACCACACATCTGCTAGATCAGGGAACTACACTACACAGCTGCTAGAGCAAGGCACTATACTACACAGCTGCTAGAGCAGAGAACTACACTACACATCTGCTAGAGCAGAGAACTATACCACACAGCTGTTAGAGCAGAGAACTACACCACACAGCTGCTAGAGCAGAAAACTACACTACACAGCTGCTAGAGCAGAGAACTACACTACACAGCTGCTAGAGAAGAGAACTACACTACACATTTGCTAGAGCAGAGAACTACACTACACAGCTAATAGAGCAGAGAACTACACTACACAGCTGCTAGAGCAGAGAACTACATTACACAGCTGGTAGAGCAGAGAACTACACCACACATCTGCTGGAGCAGAGAACTACACCACACAGCTGCAAGAGCAGAGAACTACACCACACAGCTGCTAAAGCAGAGACCTACACCACACAGCTGCTAGAGCAGAAAACTAAACTACACATCTGCTAGTGCAGAGTACTACACCACACAGCTGCTAGAGCAGAGAACTACACCACACATCTGCTAGAGCAGGGAACTACACTACACAGCTGCTAGAGCAAGGCACTACACTACACAGCTGCTAGAGCAGAGAACTACACCACACATCTGCTAGAGCAGGGAACTACACTACACAGCTGCTAGAGCAAGGCACTATACTACACAGCTGCTAGAGCAGAGAACTACACCACACATCTGCTAGAGCAGGGAACTACACTACACAGCTGCTAGAGCAAGGCACTACACCACACATCTGCTAGAGCAGAGAACTACACCACACATCTGCTAGAGCAGAGAACTACACTACACAGCTGCTAGAGCAAGGCACTACATTACACAGCTGCTAGAGCAGAGAACTACACTACACATCTGCTAGAGCAGAGAACTACACTACACATTTGCTAGAGCAGAGAACTACACTACACAGCTGCTAGAGCAAGGCACTACACTACACAGCTGCTAGAGCAGAGAACTACACTACACATTTGCTAGAGCAGAGAACTACACTACACATCTGCTAGAGCAGAGAACTACACTACACATCTACTAGAGCAGAGAACTACACTACACATTTGCTAGAGCAGAGAACTACACTACACAGCTGCTAGAGCAGAGACCTACACTACACAGCTGCTAGAGCAAAGAACTACACCACACAGCTGCTAGAGCAGAGAACTACACTACACAGCTGCTAGAGCAGAGAACTACACTACACAGCTGCTAGAGCAGAGAACTACACTACACATTTACTAGAGCATAGAACTACACTACACAGCTGCTAGAGCAGAGAACTACACTACACATTTGCTAGAGCAAGGCACTACACTACACAGCTGCTAGAGGAAGGAACTACACTACACAGCTGCTAGAGCAAGGCACTACACTACACAGCTGCTAGAGCAAGGCACTACACTACACAGCTGCTAGAGCAAGGCACTACACTACACATCTGCTAGAGCAAGGCACTACACTACACAGCTGCTAGAGCAAGGCACTACACTACGCATCTGCTAGAGCAGAGAACTACACTACGCAGCTGCTAGAGCAAGGCACTACACTACACAGCTGCTAGAGCAAGGCACTACACTACACAGCTGCTAGAGCAAGGCACTACACTACACAGCTGCTAGAGCAAGGCACTACACTACGCAGCTGCTAGAGCAAGGCACTACACTACACAGCTGCTAGAGCAAGGCACTACACTACACAGCTGCTAGAGCAAGGCACTACACTACACAGCTGCTAGAGCAAGGCACTACACTACACAGCTGCTAGAGCAAGGCACTACACTACACAGCTGCTAGAGCAGAGAACTTCAATACACAGCTGCTAGAGCAAGGCACTACACTACACATCTGCTAGAGCAGAGAACTACACTACACAGCTACCAGAGCAAGGTACTACACTACACATCTGCTAGAGCAGAGAACTACACTACACATCTGCTAGAGCAGAGAACTACACTACACAGCTGCTAGAGCAGAGAACTACACTACACATCTGCTAGAGCAGAGAACTACACTACACAGCTGCTAGAGCAGAGAACTACACTACACATCTGCTAGAGCAGAGAACTACACTACACAGCTGCTAGAGCAAGGCACTACACTAAACAGCTGCTAGAGCAAGGCACTACACTACACAGCTGCTAGAGCAAGGCACTACACTACACAGCTGCTAGAGCAAGGCACTACACTACAGAGCTGCTAGAGCAAGGCACTACACTAAACAGCTGCTAGAGCAAGGCACTACACTAAACAGCTGCTAGAGCAGAGAACTACATGTTCAATACACAGTTGCTAGAGCAAGGCACTACACTACACATCTGCTAGAGCAGAGAACTACACTGCACAGCTGCTAGAGCAAGGTATACACTACACAGCTGCTAGAGCAGAGAACTACACTACACATCTGCTAGAGCAGAGAACTACACTACACAGCTGCTAGAGCAAGGCACTACACTAAACAGCTGCTAGAGCAGAGAACTACACTACACAGCTGCTAGAGCAAGGCACTACACTACACATCTGCTAGAGCAGAGAACTACACTGCACAGCTGATAGAGCAAGGCACTACACTACACCTCTGCTAGAGCAGAGAACTACACTACACAGCTGCTAGAGCAAGGCACTACACTACACAGCTGCTAGAGCAAGGCACTACACTACACAGCTGCTAGAGCAAGGCACTACACTACACAGCTGCTAGAGCAAGGCACTATACTACACATCTGCTAGAGCAGAGAACTACACTACACAGCTGCTAGAGCAAGGCACTATACTACATATCTGCTAGAGTAAGGCACTACACTACACAGCTGCTAGAGCAGAGAACTACAATACACAGCTGCTAGAGCAAGGCACTACACTACACCTATGATCAATACTGGAAATACTAAAAGGAGGACAGGTACAATAAATGTGCAAAATTGTGTGCATGAGGTGGTGACTCTCAGTGACGGGAAAGGTATTTCATTGGAATCAGACACCATTTGTGTTAAAAGTTCAATCAAACCATATAAAGATCAGAACAAGATGGCACAGAAAAGGGACCAGAAGAGTATGGCCATTATGAAGCAGGTGCTCTATTAATACAGGTCAACAAACATTGTATGACTGTCTTTGACTGATATTTATTATTTAGATGTGTCCTGTATAACAGGATTAATAAAGTTGTTGTCAAATGTTTAATTCATTATTTGTAACTTAATTATTACAGTTATTACTACTGTATCAGCACATATACTCGGGGTAAGGAAGGTTGTTATATAATTTCTGTTTTGATAAAAATTCCTTTACTTAAAATAGTTGACTTTCTTCAGAAATAAGAATTACAAAATCTGTCTGTGGGAGTCAACATCATCCAAACAGAACAGAAAGGATTACTGGTTAAAAAAAGTTAAATGGTAAAATATTTGTTTAAAAAGAGATTTTATTGGTTTAAACAGACAGGTAAAGTTCAAAATATTTGCTTTAACTGAGCCAAAGGGATTTTATTAGTTTAAACAAAGTTAAAGATATTATAAATTTAAAAAGAGTTGAAGGATTACTGGTTCATAAAGAGGTCAATGGATTATTGGTTAAACACTTCAGTACGGACAGAAGAACTGAGTTACATTAAACATAAAACAATAAATCAATTAGCCAATCAACAAGAGGCGCTAGAGAACCAGGTTATAAACATTTGACCATTAGACTTCTTGGAAGTCTAATAAGTAAGAAATGATCGAAGACCTCCTTTACATTATAACAATACCATAAAGTTTTATTAGGCCTTGGCATTTCTGAGAATTTTCATATACAAGGGTTTAACATAGGAGTACAGTTGCCCAGATTCTTGCCCTACGACAGATCATCAAGAAGGTCAAGAACAATATGTGTGCAGTCCACATTTTTATGAATCTGATGAAAGCTTTTAAAAAATAATAACAGTGGAAAGATAATGGAGACCTTCAATACTGCCATCTATATACTCCAATATAAATAAAAATATGGTCACACCAGATGAAACAAGTGTGGACTGTGAGCACACTCACAAAGGGATACCCACCTCTTCGCTTTCAAGTCCAAATATCTCCCCTTAATGATATCCGAGGTCAATAAAAATCCTTCATGCACATCTACATATAATGTACTTCCTTTATGCTAACTTTCATCAAACGGTTTATGACAAGTTGCGCTTACAAGGGATGTGGACAGACGGACAGACAGACAGATGGACAGACAGACAGTGTGATTCCTATATGCCCCCCAAACAAGTTTGCAAGGGGGGGGGGGGGCGTATAAAAACAGGACATACTTCCTGTACAAAGGGGCACACTATTTATTTAAATTACTATTGCTTAAGTAATAAAAAATGTCTTAATTTCTGTCAGTGCAATGTTTATATATAAAGAGGTACAGCAGTATAGAATAACAAGTCACAAAAAACAAAAAAACCAACAAGATAGAGGACAAAAATAAGAGCATTAAATACTGGCTTGAAACAGCCACATACAACATAATTTTAATTACCGTATAAGTGGTTTTTTTCGCGTGTGGAAAATTTAGGGTTTTTGTTAAAAAACTGTACGAGTGTATTTTGGCGTAATGTAATTTTCGCGGTCCATAATAAGAATTAATAACTGTATCATTTGCCCTAATATTTCGCGCGTTTTTATTTTCGTTTAGAGGGATCTGGAAAAGTATTGTACTCATTTTAACAGATAGACTAAGGATGGCAGGAACCCAGGAGTAATGTTTAGAGGGAACTGGAAAAGTATTGTACTCATTTTAACAGATAGACTAAGGATGGCAGGAACCCAGGAGTAATGTTTAGAGGGAACTGGAAAAGTATTGTACTCATTTTAACAGATGGACTAAGGATGGCAGGAACCCAGGAGTAATGTTTAGAGGGAACTGGAAAAGTATTGTACTCATTTTAACAAATGGATTAAGGATGGCAGGAACCCAGGAGTAATGTTAATGGGGAACTGGAAAAGTATTGTACTCATTTTAACAGATGGACTAAGGATGGCAGGAACCCAGGAGTAATGTTTAGAGGGAACTGGAAAAGTATTGTACTCATTTTAACAAATGGATTAAGGATGGCAGGAACCCAGGAGTAATGTTAATGGGGAACTGGAAAAGTATTGTACTCATTTTAACAGATGGACTTTGGATGGCAGGAACCCAGGAGTAATGTTTAGAGGGAACTGGAAAAGTATTGTACTCATTTAAACAAATGGATTAAGGATGGCAGGAACCCAGGAGTAATGTTTAGAGGGAACTGGAAAAGTATTGTACTCATTTTAACAGATGGACTAAGGATGGCAGGAAACCAGGAGTAATGTTTAGAGGGAACTGGAAAAGTATTGTACTCATTTTAACAGATGGACTAAGGATGGCAGGAACCCAGGAGTAATGTTTAGAGGGAACTGGAAAAGTATTGTACTCATTTTAACAGATGGACTAAGGATGGCAGGAACCCAGGAGTAATGTTTAGAGGGAACTGGAAAAGTATTGTACTCATTTTAACAGATGGACTAAGGATGGCAGGAACCCAGGAGTAATGTTTAGAGGGAACTGGAAAAGTATTGTACTCATTTTAACAAATGGATTAAGGATGGCAGGAACCCAGGAGTAATGTTAATGGGGAACTGGAAAAGTATTGTACTCATTTTAACAGATGGACTAAGGATGGCAGGAACCCAGGAGTAATGTTTAGAGGGAACTGGAAAAGTATTGTACTCATTTTAACAAATGGATTAAGGATGGCAGGAACCCAGGAGTAATGTTAATGGGGAACTGGAAAAGTATTGTACTCATTTTAACAGATGGACTTTGGATGGCAGGAACCCAGGAGTAATGTTTAGAGGGAACTGGAAAAGTATTGTACTCATTTAAACAAATGGATTAAGGATGGCAGGAACCCAGGAGTAATGTTTAGAGGGAACTGGAAAAGTATTGTACTCATTTTAACAGATGGACTAAGGATGGCAGGAAACCAGGAGTAATGTTTAGAGGGAACTGGAAAAGTATTGTACTCATTTTAACAGATGGACTAAGGATGGCAGGAACCCAGGAGTAATGTTTAGAGGGAACTGGAAAAGTATTGTACTCATTTTAACAGATGGACTAAGGATGGCAGGAACCCAGGAGTAATGTTTAGAGGGAACTGGAAAAGTATTGTACTCATTTTAACAGATGGATTAAGGATAACAGGAACCCAGGAGTAATGTTTAGGGGGAACTGGAAAAGTATTGTACTCATTTTAACAGATGGACTAAGGATGGCAGGAACCCAGGAGTAATGTTTAGGGGGAACTGGAAAAGTATTGTACTCATTTTAACAGATGGACTAAGGATGGCAGGAACCCAGGAGTAATGTTTAGAGCATCCTCACAAGTCAGGGTTTCTGTGTCCACATGTGTCCACAAAAAGTATTGTACTCATTTTAACAGATAGACTAAGGATGGCAGGAACCCAGGAGTAATGTTTAGAGGGAACTGGAAAAGTATTGTACTCATTTTAACAGATGGACTAAGGATGGCAGGAACCCAGGAGTAATGTTTAGAGGGAACTGGAAAAGTATTGTACTCATTTTAACAGATGGACTAAGGATGGCAGGAAACCAGGAGTAATGTTTAGAGGCAACTGGAAAAGTATTGTACTCATTTTAACAGATGGACTTTAAAGGATGGCAGGAACCCAGGAGTAATGTTTAGGGGGAACTGGAAAAGTATTGTACTCATTTTAACTCTATAAATAGTAACATGTTTTTAAATAGATCCTTTTCAGGGCGCTGTAAATGCATTGGTTCTAATGGATTTGATAGCGGGGCATGCAGTAAGTTAGATTAATTGATTGATTGGATGTTTGCTTTAACTCCGGCAAGCAGTATTTCAGCTATATTCAGGACGGGAACAAGTTAACATTAATAAATCAATGGAAAAATGGGTGGGATGGGACACAGGGAACAAAATTTTAACTGCCACTGAAAAACTATGGGGTATTGGGTAGGGTCGGAGAATTTAGCCTTTTGTAGTGGCTACAATGAGCCTACTCTTTTTCCAAATCTACAAAAGGGGTCTTTATCGTGCAAGGAGCCTGGCACTCTCCAAACACGTTACCCACTATGGTCCGCGGCCAGGCTTTCCGTATTATGACCTGACAACCCCTCAACGAGAGGGTCTCCCCTATCCGCCTCCCGGGGACGCGCTGGGCTGCTCTGTGGGTAGAGCACTGGGAACCGTCCCAGTATTGCCCCAGCGGTAACTTAGAAGTGGAAAGAAAAGCAAGATGGAAGTTGAAGGGTTGAAAATAACAGGGGTGGGAAAATGGTATCAGATAGATAGAAAAGGACTTGCTGACCCCACTACCCCTTTAATATTAACCCTAAAATATTTAATGCAGCAGTGGTCGACAACGTTATACAAACTCTTAAAGATCAACAAATCTTTTTTGGATCTGCAAATGTAAATGCAAATAATTTTCTAATTCTAGATTTAAAAAAAAATTATTCCAATTGGTAGGTGTTTAATGTTCTGGTGGTCAACATTCAGTGGAAAAAGGTATACAAAACATTGCTTTCAGTGGAACTATCTAAAGCTTCTTATCGATGCAAAGAAAATAGAAAAAAAAGAAACAAACCTGAAGCTCCACTGGTGAGGACAATAGGTCAAAGATTAACCAACAGGAAGCTCCACTGGCAAGAACTAGAGATTAACTAGCAGGATGTACTGTGGAACTTGAAATAAAGGATTATAGTCTAAATACATCCTAGTGACTGAAAACGTGTTTAAAACCAGTACTGTTTTCACAAGCACAGTGAAAATTAAAACATATCTTTTAGAAAAATATAATGTGTTTTGTCAACACAGATGTCCCACTTTGCACATATTTTTAACACAGCCTTTTTCCAAGTTCACTCAAGCGTAAAATATTTTTCAAATCCCCACAGAATTTTGCCAGTGAAGAGATCTGATTATGTTGTAACTGTGTATCAAGTTTCATGAACATGTAATGTGATCTTCATTAAAACCAGAGGCTCTTAAGAGCCTGTATCGCTCACCTGATTTTATAGGCAATGAAGATGGCATTTCCCTGATGTTAAAGTAAGTCCTGTAATTTTCAATAAACTTTAAATAGGACCATCCAAACAATATTACTAGAAAGCTTTGTTTCATTGGTTAACCGGTTGTATAGAGAAGATTTTTTTTATTTGCCCATATGGTCCTATGTTAAACCAAGTCCTGCGGCGGTGGCGGCCATTTTGAATTTCCAATTGCCATAAAAAACATAAACTTTATAGAGGACCATCCAAACAATATTGCTAGTAAGTTTTTGTTTCCATTGATTAACCGGTTTCAGAGAAGAAGCCTTTAAAAACTTTTTCCCATAGGGTCCTATGTTAAACTAAGTCCTGCGGTAGCGGCCATTTCGAATTTCCAATTGCCATAAAAAACATAAACTTTATAGAGGACCATCCAAACAATATTGCTAGTAAGTTTTTGTTTCCATTGATTAACCGGTTTCAGAGAAGAAGCCTTTAAAAACTTTTTCCCATAGGGTCCTATGTTAAACTAAGTCCTGCGGTAGCGGCCATTTTGAATTTCCAATTGCCATAAAAAACATAAACTTTATAGAGGACCATCCAAACAATATTGCTAGTAAGTTTTGTTTTGATTGGTTAAACGGTTTCAGAGAAGAAGCCCTTTTAAAAGTTTTTTCTCATAGGGTCGAATGTTAAACCAAGTCCTGTGGTGGCGGCCATTTTGAATTTCCGATTGGGATAAAAAACATTAACTTTATAGAGGACCATCCAAACAATATTGCTAGTAAGTTTTGTTTCCATTGGTTGACCGGTTTCAGAAAAGAAGCCTTTCAAACTTTTTCCCATAGGGTCCAATGTTAAATTAAGTCCTGCGGTGGCAGCCATTTTGAATTTCCAATTGCCATAAAAAACACAAACTTTATAGAGGACCATCCAAACAATATTGCTAGTAAGTTTTTGTTTCCATTGATTAACCGGTTTCAGAGAAGAAGCCTTTTAAAACTTTTTCCCATAGGGTTCTATGTTAAACTAAGTCCTGCGGTGGCGGCCATTTTGAATTTCCAATTCCCATCAAAAACACAAACTTTATAGAGGACCATCCAAACAATATTGCTAGTAAGTTTTGTTTTGATTGGTTAAACGGTTTCGGAGAAGAAGCCCTTTTTAACTTTTTTCCCATAGGGTCCTATGTTAAACTAAGTCTTGAGGTGGTGGCCATATTGGTTTACCAATCAAAATAAAAAACACAAACTTTGTAAAGGTCCATCCAATGAACATTATGGCCAAGTTTGGTTTCAATTGGCCAAGTGGTTTCAGAGAAGAAGATTAAAATGTAAAAAGTTTACAGACGCCGACGACGCCGACGGACACAAAGTGATAACAATAGCTCACATGACCCTTTGGGTCAGGTGAGCTAAAAAAGATTCAATGCAAAACCCAAGGTGGAACAGACGGACTGACATACAGATAAATGAACGGACTGAAATCTATTGGTCCCACCAACAGAAGGCAGGACATAAAAAGAGCTTCTTTTTAAATTGTTTTATAATAGTTGACACTTCATCATGTTCATGACAAAAAAAAATGGATTTTTAAAAATTGAAGAAAATAAAATAAATTTTTAGGAAATATTACCATCCCAAAAGTGTGCCAGCTGTCAAGCTCAAACCCTTTATGGACAAGTAGTTCAATGGAAGTAAATGATCATTGCATAATAATTTAATTTGCTTTGTAAGCTGAAATCTGATTGGTTAATTCAAATCGATTAACCCATATTATACCATATAACTTGCGTGACCTATGACCTATCCTTACGCCGTTAAAATTCAAATAGTTCCATGACATCATTGACGTTTTTACCTAAACAATTGTTAAGATTTGTAGTTAAAATTTAATTATAAGGAATATTTTAAATTTCTGAACAGGTTATACTCAATAACCTGGCTTGGGTCTGTTTACACCATTCATAAACTGCTTGGCTGTTTATTAGGCGTAAACAGACCCAAACCATGTTATATCTTATAACCTGTTCAGAAATTTGAAATATTCCTTAAATGGTGAAAAAGTGTTGTAAATATTTTGTTGATATTCAGGTTTTATTGTTAATATGAAATGTAAAAATATCAGCAATCATACCATAAGGGTATCAGTTCAAAGTTAAAATTGAGATGTCCATTTACTGCTATATGTATAATTCCAAAAACTGCAAAACAGCTTTTTCAAATTCTGACATTATTACATATGGTCAAGTTTATTGGTAAAAACTAATTGAATACACAGTTCCTGAACATTGTTTATCAGAGTTTGATTCCGGGCCAAACTTAAAGATGATCATAAAGTAAAACATCATAAAATATAGGTAGGTTGTAAAATTAACCATGCTAATCAGTGTCAATCAAACTTAAATATTTGAAGGTCAATTAATGAAGACATTGTTGAGCAATTTCACTAAAATTCCAAATCTGGCTGTAGTCATCTTCACCAATGGAATGAAACAACCTATGAATTACATACATTTTGCAATTTCCTGGATTACATATAAACAATAACAATATGTATAACATAAATAAATCAATTGATATTTCACAGAAATGTGACTACTGCACTGGTGATACATGTACCCTCTGGGACAAGGTCCACCAACAGACACATACACAGTGTAGGTCACCTGCACTGGTGATACATGTACCTTCTGGGACAAGGTCCACAAACAGACACATACACAGTGTAGGTCACCTGCACTGGTGATACATGTACCTTCTGGGACAAGGTCCACAAACAGACACATACACAGTGTAGGTCACCTGCACTGGTGATACATGTACCCTCTGGGACAAGGTCCACCGACAGACACATACACAGTGTAGGTCAACTGCACTGGTGATACATGTACCCTCTGGGACAAGGTCCACAAACAGACACATACACAGTGTAGGTCACCTGCACTGGTGATACATGTACCATCTGGGACAAGGTCGACCGACAGACACATACACAGTGTAGGTCACCTGCACTGGTGATACATGTACCCTCTGGGACAAGGTCCACAGACAGACACATACACAGTGTAGGTCAACTGCACTGGTGATACATGTACCCTCTGGGACAAGGTCCACCAACAGACACATACACAGTGTAGGTCACCTGCACTGGTGATACATGTACCCTCTGGGACAAGGTCCACAAACAGACACATACACAGTGTAGGTCACCTGCACTGGTGATACATGTACCCTCTGGGACAAGGTCCACCGACAGACACATACACAGTGTAGGTCAACTGCACTGGTGATACATGTACCCTCTGGGACAAGGTCCACCAACAGACACATACACAGCGTAGGTCAACTGCACTGGTGATACATGTACCCTCTGGGACAAGGTCCACCAACAGACACATACACAGCGTAGGTCAACTGCACTGGTGATACATGTACCCTCTGGGACAAGGTCCACAAACAGACACATACACAGTGTAGGTCACCTGCACTGGTGATACATGTACCCTCTGGGACAAGGTCCACCAACAGACACATACACAGTGTAGGTCACCTGCACTGGTGATACATGTACCCTCTGGGACAAGGTCCACCAACAGACACATACACAGTGTAGGTCACCTGCACTGGTGATACATGTACCCTCTGGGACAAGGTCCACCAACAGACACATACACAGCGTAGGTCAACTGCACTGGTGATACATGTACCCTCTGGGACAAGGTCCACAAACAGACACATACACAGTGTAGGTCACCTGCACTGGTGATACATGTACCCTCTGGGACAAGGTCCACCAACAGACACATACACAGTGTAGGTCACCTGCACTGGTGATACATGTACCCTCTGGGACAAGGTCCACCAACAGACACATACACAGTGTAGGTCACCTGCACTGGTGATACATGTTCCCTCTGGGACAAGGTCCACCAACAGACACATACACAGTGTAGGTCACCTGCACTGGTGATACATGTACCCTCTGGGACAAGGTCCACGAACAGACACATACACAGTGTAGGTCAACTGCACTGGTGATACATGTACCCTCTGGGACAAGGTCCACCGACAGACACATACACAGTGTAGGTCACCTGCACTGGTGATACATGTACCCTCGGGGACAAGGTCCACCAACAGACACATACACAGTGTAGGTCACCTGCACTGGTGATACATGTACCCTTGGGGACAAGGTCCACCAACAGACACATACACAGTGTAGGTCACCTGCACTGGCGATACATGTACCCTCTGGGACAAGGTCCACAAACAGACACAAATACAGTGTAGGTCAACTGCACTGGTGATACATGTACCCTCTGGGACAAGGTCCACAAACAGACACATACACAGTGTAGGTCAACTGCACTGGTGATACATGTACCCTCGGGGACAAGGTCCACCAACAGACACATACACAGTGTAGGTCAACTGTGCTGGTGATACCCTCGGAACAAGGTCCACCAACAGATGCATCACACAGTGTAGGCTGGTGATACCCTCGGGACCAGACCAACCAACAGATGCATTTCACAGTGTAGGTGATACCCCGGGGACAAGGTTCACCAACATCACACACTGTAGGTGAAGATATATAATCTTAGATACCAAGGTTAAAAGGAGGCACCTAATGAAGACATTTTACATTATAACTCAAACGACGACAGACAAGGAATTTAAAGTCAAATTTAGAAAAAATGTACACCTATTTTGTAACTAGAGGAACCCAGGAGTACACTACAGATTGCGTTGATTCTCCATTCCCACATGCCCACTCTGTGCCCACGTCTATTGCCCATGGTGGGCCAAGTGCGCAATCCATGCCATACGCTTCATGGTGGACACAATACCTCCACTGTCAAATTAGGAAACAGTTGTGGTTTAGGACATGGACATGACATCAAGCACTACGGCGGGGCACACTGTGATCCTGGACATGGGTAGGCACCAATGTCCACGGGTGGCCCACATCCAAGGTGTGCGCTTGGGAAGGTCAGAATCCACGCAATCTGTAGAATATGTAACCACTCACTTCACTTGAGGGATCAGGAACGAGTAACAGCTTACCTTAACTAGAGAAACACAGGAACCTGTATCCACTTATTTAACTATCATTCTTGCTATTCAAACAGTTTTTCTCTATCTATTTTCAAGACATCCTCACTAGTCAGGTTTTCTGTGTCCTCACGTGTCCACGATACCCTGACAAACTTAGCTAGAAAATTCCCGGGCCAGAAGCTCACTTTCATTCACAACGTGGTTAAGGGATATCCCGATGTCGATTGTAAATAAACCAAACAGATGTGTTGCAAAGACAACGTAAAATTAAGTGCATTTTGTACAGTAGCCTTAATAGTTTGTTATTACTGCTTTAATATATTTATTAGTTGCCTTACGTTTTGTTCCCACTCAAGAATAAATAAGAATTACTACTGCCAAACACTTGCTTCTTTAAAGCTATTTCATTGGTTGATATATTTTGAAGGTTTGATGTCATATGACAATCTTCTAACCCGGAAATTTCCTAGCCCATATGTCGGTCCAAGAAACCCTGACTTGTGAGCACGTTTTCAAGATAATAGCCAAAGGTTTTATAATGCAAAAGTGGAGAAAAAAAATAGTCAAAAAGGGAACCAACTCATATGCAGTAGAATGCTTGTATTGGTAATGTTGACAACTTTTGACCAATAAAAAGGACAACAGATAATTCAGCTTATCTGTTATTATTATTATGGATTCAAGTCAAATGACCTAATGTTAAAATCAGCTCATCAGAATAATGCCACTAATGCCACATTATAGAAAATCAACCCACTTACAAAAATAACTAAATTATAAAATTGTGTTGATTCCCATCTGTTAATATTAATAAAACGAACATAATTTGCTAAGGTGGCTATAGCACATATTTTTTTTCCATCATAGTCGGTCTTATATTCACTTTTTACCCTTTGACCTCATGACACTTCACCTCTTGAAAAAACAAGTCACATGATAGTAATTCTGTTTCTTGATTAGTAAAAAACCAACTGAACGGAGGTTCGGAACAGGGTGGTAAATTGGACAGGGGTTTGGAACAGGGTGGTAAATTGGCAATTCACCTTTCAAATTTTGTACTATTATTATTAGATTTTGTCGTCTTTTTGTTTATAAAATTATTTTATAGTGCAATTTTACTATTAAGAACAATAGAGATGAGCTGCAGTTTGTAAAATTTTATATCAAACAACTTGTACAAAAATGTTAAATATTTTTTTTATTTGAAGTACAGCGCAAATTATAACGCATATTAACACAATGGATTTTTGCGGGCTTTTATGGAGTGTAAAAAAGACGAAGAGAAGAAATTTTAAATCATTTCTTTATTAAATACAAATTAAAATTAAAAATCATTTTTTTATATACATGTTGATATTAAATCAAATGTATTATTATTGTTCTTGGGCGTCCGTCGTAGTACACACATAGATAGAGAGTTGTGGCTCTAATTGTAAAGTATACTTTGCTAATATTCGGTAAATTTTAAACTATAAACATTTGATTACAAAACTTCTAATATTCAATTTGTTTACATTATTGTATAACTGCTTTGGTGCAGAAAAACTTCATTTCTATATCTTAGGCAGTGGGTTTCAGTACATAATAGCAATAAACGTTCTGGAATACATGTACATCAACATGTACAACAAAGTACATGTAGTTGTATGTAAATTATCAATTTTACGCTTACTGTATCCTTGGTAATTCTGTTTACATCAAAAACATGTAAATAAAATAATCTGTTGAAATATAAAAACACATAAAGGGGGGGGGGGGGGGGGGGGGGCACACATGTATAAATAATTTCAAACTCGTTTCACCTGGGACTAGTGTTAATTTATAGGTTCATGATTTCTTTCACGTAGTCATAATTTGTCCATGTACTTCCCCAAAAAAATTTCCATCAAACATTTCTGGTCTATTGAAACGGGGGATTTGTATGACAATAATGGCGATTCGTAGTTCAATGATAACTCAATTTATATCTTTACTACACATTACAGATTTCAATTATAGGATTAAACACCGTTTTCAATGGATTTATCGGTATATCAACAAGACCAACTCACTCACAAACAAATAAAAGTCCGAAGGACTTTTATGATATGTTTGTGAGTGAGTTGGTCTTGTTGATATACCGATAAATCCATTGAAAATGGTGTTTAATCCTTATAATTCTTTAAAATTGCATTAAGAAATTAATTTTTCTAACGTGTTTCTCAACTTCATATTTCTGGTGTATTTGGTAGCGGGATTGACTGAACGTATGAATATTTTGTTTATTTTTAAACGTACGATTATTTCCATACACCATTTTCTGATTTTAATAAACACAATTTTTAGTTTTACATCAATCTGTAACCTTATTTTCTGTATCGAACACAAGGAAAGTTTTAAATTGAACAAATTATTAATGATAATTCATCAAACAAATAATTTATAAGTTGATCGCTACTGTCGATATTGAAAGCCGCCATCTTTGTTTACATTGGTTACGCTAAAAATAGTTCTGTCAACGTCGTTTATCCTAAAATAAATGGAGTTAACTTCATTTATCAAAAAATATATTTCGTTAAAAACCTCAACCGGAAGTAATCTAGACTAATCAAATAAACGTATTTCTAAATATGCAAATCATATTAGAATTATTCACATTTAATTAGCATTGAATTGACATTTTGTGCTCATGTTAATACAATTCTAATTAGAACATATTAGTTAGAAAGATAGTCAAAATTAATAAAATAGCAACCTGAAATGAATATTGATGCATGTAAGTAAATATTTGCTTATGAGATTTATTTTAAAAAAATAGGTACTGTTTTATAATTTTAAAATGTTAACTAACTTGTTTTCGAGTTAATATATACACTAAATCGCAAGAAAAAACGTACAACTCTGTGATATACATAGAAAGGTTTGTATATTTTTTATTTACCTTTGTCGTCTTCAACTTTTGAAATAGCTTTTCATTAGGGATAATTAAAGTAGTTTATTGTTACCTCTATGATTTTTAAAGCCATTAATGCATATCTTCTTTCTTTGCGTCCGTCGTCAATCACGTGCAGACAGGGGATGGAGCTCTAATTGCAAAGTCTCTTTTTGATAATACCCTATTGTTTAATAATATGTATAAAAGTCCATGATTAAATCATTAATGTAGCAACCTTCTTATATAATAGCCTTATTTTGATTGGATACAGTTCGCAGCACGTTAATTATTTACCTCCCCCACACACATTGAAAGCAAATGTTAATGTTTCTTTTCTTTTTCTTTCGTTTGATAAAGTTTTTTTCTTGTTGTTTGTTCAGTTTCTGTTCTACTTTACATACACCTCTAAAAGTTAAATGTGTCGACTATCTTTTTTAAAGATAGTACTTGTTTACAATTGTTAACTATCATTTTATAAGCTTGTATATTCTTTTGATGTTCTAACAGACAATACTATAGTAATTAAGAAACAAAAAGAATATAACGATATACTTTTAAAATAAAACGTGGGGATTCCAGTAAATAAAACTTGTGCTATTTTTAGAACTTGGATAAGATTCATGCCTTATTATTTATTTATTTATTTATTTGTCCAACACATTTACAATAAATGGTTATAACACATAAAATGTAATTAATACAACAATAGAAACTGGGTCTTGATACAATTCTACACCCATTCATCATAATTGGTAAATTAATATAGAATTGCGCCAAGTTTTGAAAATAAATGTTTGAATTATAACAAAGAACTATATATCGTGCCTTAACCTGTTCTCGATAGTAACCTATTCTCGATAGTCATGCAAAAATACGTTTCGTCATAAAACGAGGATTCGCACATATCTTCTGTTTGTCGGAAATTTTTCTTTAGGATACCACTTTGCTCCTCGGGAATGAAAAAATTAACAGGTTCCATGTTTAGATGTTTAAAATTCTCCCAAATACAGAGTACCATATATTTCGATACCTTTCCGTAATCCCAAAAATTTCTTCAACTTATAGTACAATTGACGGGTCATATCTTTTAAACTAATGCTTCAATTTAAACAAATTTTATATGAATAACATTTTTAATTACATTTTATTGTATTTTATTGTCAGAATAGCCCTGCATAACTAATTACGCATACATTATCGAGAACTGGTGACGTAGTATACCATATGTCAAAAATTAGGTCGTTCGAATAATTCGAAGATCTTGGCAATAACCGGACGATTCCTTGTAATTTTTTGCAAGTGTGTAGTAGTTTATCTATGAAACAAATGGGTAAATAAATAAACATATCTATAAGATAAGAACAAAGTTTTGTCCAATAATCTCTTAAGCTATCGAGAACCGGCAAAGCCAGGATACTTGGAGCGGCAGTGACATAAAGAAAAGTACATTCATTTAGAATACAATTATTTAATTTTTTGTTAATTTAACTCTGACATTTTTTTATATATTCAATAACTGCTTTAATTATTACTAAAGAGTTGTTGTTTAATAGAAAAGACTTTTGTCTTCCATCATAGAATTGAAATCTTTATGAATATGTTTGACCTTTTGAGTTAGTTCTTGTCTATACATATTGAAGACAGGGCAATGGATGAAAAAGTGCATTTCATCTTCGATTTGTGACATTGTTATATAATAGAGAGAAACAATTTCCGGAGGGCAATATTTCGCAATGAGACATTGTCAGACTTTAGTGAATACACACTGTAAACTCATTTATTGGCATTTTATTCCATAAAAAAAATCCTGACCACTTGGGCCTGTGGTTATTTCAAGATTTGTGTGTGGTCCAAAAAAACCTCTACCGAAATATACAATTTTTTTAAATATTATTTCAAAGTATGTCCCTTAAAATAATCTGATTCATACTCAAATAAAATTCTGGTAGTTACGTTTTCTGCTCACATGCTCGCAGAAGCACAGAAGGCATGTTGACGTTTCTTTAAATTTCGGACTTTTCCTTTCCATTTGCATTGAAGAAACTGTACGAAGTTTTCCGAACATTGAAGAAATTTCAAATTATGGATTGTTTGTACCGAGCAGCCTCGAGAATTGGTTAAATATTTCTGGGTTATTCGGCTTAACGATAATGTTTGTTACTGGTCCCAGATTATTATAATCATTTCAAGACTTTTGAGTTTTGCGTCTGCTACTTGGTTGGTACACCCAATATAAATTGGTATGAGATAGTCTCGGCTAAATATTTACATATATTATATAAAAAGCCAAACTAATTATTCTTTTTCACAAGTATCGCGATACTTTCAACTTCTATCGATATACTTGACTTACTTAACGCGTTATTCGCTTTTTTCTATCGCGTTAATAATATTAAATAACGCGTTGTTTTGCAAAATATCTATATCGCGTTATTTGACAGAGCTATCGCGTTATTTGTTAAAAATAACCCGTTAATTGTTAAAAATAACGCGATAGAAAAAAGCAAATGACATGAAGGGCCAATCAACCGGTTACAGTAAGAAATAACGCGTTACGTTATTTGACCAAAATAACGCGTTATTAGTACAGACTAACTCGCGTTATTTGTGGTTTACTAGAGTATCGCATTGAAAGATCGCTAAATTTCATCCACACCACTCTTAGAACAAAGACACGATACAACTATCGTCTTACCGTACGGAACATATATCAGGCCATGGCCTTAATATTGTTCGTAGGAGATTTGTTTTTTTTTCATATTTTTTGTCTTTTTAAAAAAGAAAAGGAATACTTTAATGTCTAAAAGCACAGGATAACTCTTTAATGTACAAATAGATCTAATATTTTTAAAATGTGTGATGAATAAATGGTAAGTCTTTTTAAACTTCCAAAATTAAATGACAAAAAGACCAATAAACAAAATTAGTCTAGTAAAATTAATGGGGCACAATTAAAATAATTTGAACAAGTCTTCAATTAAATGTGAAATGTAGCCCTATACTTCCGTGACATATATTTCCACAGAACAGTATAATAATTAAGGATATTGTTCTTCTAATAACAGTTATTCACAATACAACAAAGACAAACAAAACCTCCACTGTTGAATAATTAAAGCTTAAGAGTATACAATTATTTTTTTAGGAATATAACAAATACTATGTTCCGTAACAGGATCGAATTTTATCGAATTTATTTATTGTATATGTTATGACGCAAATTCGCCCTTTTCGGCTGGTCCGAATGTAAGGGACGAATTCCGTCATACTCTATTTGTACAGACTACATGTTCCTTGTTGGTGTGTGTTTGTGTGTACATTAAACTCTAAATAACTATATTTATTTTCCCGTAAATTTTAATTCCCTTTAATATTTTTAGTTTATTCCTTTTTAATGTATACATTTTTTACCAAACACATAAGACTATTGAAATATGTAATATATAAAATGTACTCGCCTATAAATGAAAATAATATGTAACTTAAAATAGATGAACCACAAAGCTTTTAACAACCGAAAATCAGCACACCCACCCGGTTCTGAGACGCTCATGGCTTTCAGACTGTTGACCGTCTTGGGGCATCCATTCTGTGAAAGTGAGGTTCTGATGGGTTTACTGTATACCTGGCGAAACTAATACTTTAGTTATTTTTCCAGATTATTCTTGTTATTAGTTTTAAATTTCTTTTGCAATTTAATTGTTATTTTATTTACTATGAGGAATGTCCAAAAATTTTATGTCATTTGTGCAATTTTGGCAATTATTAAATTCATCATAATAAATTAACTACTGGTTATATAACATATTTTCACTAGATATGTATTTAATGTGTTGTACCTACGCAATGTTTTGTTTTTCTTTTGAATCCGATTGGTTGTTTGGGGTGATGAATTTTTGGCTCAAGTCCTAACGTGTCGTAAAAAATATCTTATGAGAAGTTTGCTCTACGTTCGTGACAGCAATGTTAAGTATAATTATTTGCAAAACTGTCATATTTATCAACTAAACATAGAAAAAACAATTCTGTATTTTGCATAATCCAGCTTCTTTTTTCGTTTAAAATGACGAATTAAACACTGCTATTAAACTAACAGACGACGTAGTACCTGTTTCATAATGGAAAACGGTGCCAATGGAAATTTTCATTAAATAACAAAGAGTAGAAACTCTTCATATGTGGTGTCTATGAATTCCTTTACGGAACATATAAGTAACGGAGAATATTTGAAACATAGAGCTAATAACAAAGAAAAAAATTGAAATATGGAACCTATCTCATAATTTAAATTTTAAACCGGTTAGATGTAGTCCTCCTCCCAAGTAAGGGGTTCCGAGTCCGAGTTCGCTCCATCATCACGTGATTGGGGAGCGAACGCAGACTCAGAACCCCTGAATTGGGAGTATGGATGTACATGTATCAAGTGACAATTAACAATAGACTTCGTTATTCACAGAAACAATCAATTTCTTCAAAATCCTGATTATGGAAGCATAGTCTGATAAATCGGACATTATATTTTTTCATCGTCGGACGCTCTCTGAACGTATTTGATTAAACGTATGAAAAAGATAGCAGAGTTTTAACGAAATTAATGCTTGAGCAATTAAATGAACAATGAAAAATAGATTTTAATGATTGATTTAAAACATTTCTGATGTTTTAGAAAAATGTTACGGAATCTAGTCAGGTTTTGGAGACAACACAAATTTGTAAAACCAAACAAAATATATGATGGAAGGCATCACATTATCAAACCGATCTTGAAAATAAGCTTCTACTTAAAAGAGAAACCCGTATGTTTGTTACTGTAGCCCGAGCATAAAGGTTTGATATCCATATATTTATTACATTTTTTACTGGCGACATAGGTTTTCAGAGGTTTTCAACAAGTTTCGACGTTGATAAAAAACAGATAATAAAAGACACACGGGTTTGATAGCTGTAAATAACCTTCTCAAGTATTTAGAAATTTAAGAAAGCCACCGCTTTACTTGAAAAGAAACACCCCAACTTAAAATTATTTGACGATTTCAGGCGACAGGGGTTTTCGGAAATAGTTCAAATCATGATCGGAGAATGGCTGCAAAGCAACCCGAATTCCAGCTACCTAAAATGTACCATTAACATGAAGTGTCAGAGCATCCAGAAGTCCAGTCACCTACAATGTATCATACGCATGAAGTGTTAGAGCAACCTGAACCTTAGCCACCTTAAATGTACCATGCGCTGAAAGCGTCAGAGCATCCCGAAGTCCAGTCACCTAAATTGTATCATATACGCAGGAAGTGTCAGCGCAACCTTAATCCTATTCACCTACTATGTAAAAACGATGGAAGTGACACATGCAGCAACATGAATAACAGCTATTTAAAATTGTCAAAGTCACAAGAATTAACAGAATACGCAACTCAGATCAGTTAACGTTTACTCAGTAAGAATGGAGACGTTTTGTATATACAAGTTACATAGTGACTCAATGACGTTATGAACAGTACGTCACAGTTACAGTTCAATACAGCGCCACGTGTACAGCGCATACCGCAATTGCGCCAAATCCATGATACTCCGGCCTCCAGAATTTAGAAAACTTAGGAAAATTAATTAAAATTAACACATAAATGGCATTAACTAAATAGAGAATTATAGTCCTTAGAAAATATAAACTTTAAACTATTGTCACTTTGAATTCGCGTTAGATGTCCATTGATGAATTTTTACCATCGCTTCATCTTTTGCTGTACGAGTAGGTCTCCCTTCCTCAAGCGCAGTTTCAACTGAGGTAACTTCCAGCGGATAAAGTTTTGCAATTGGACGGTTTGTATACCCTTGAGCCGTCTTCAGCTGTACGGAACGAATAAAATTATCGTTACTTTTCAAGAGCTTATCGATTATACCTAACTTCCACTGATTTCTAGGAGTGTCATCGTGAATCTGAACTACTTTACCGACTTTGATCTCCTGTTTGTTATTTCCTGTAACTCGATGATACTCGCGGAGTGAAGTAAGGTATTCGGTTTTCCATCTATTGCGGAAATGTTCAACTAATTCACACCGTCGTGTAAAGTTTGCATTTAAACGGTCCTTTGTTTGGGTTTCACATTTATTGTTTGTAGAATTGTTCGGGTAAGGAAGAGTAGTGATTCGCCTTCCATACAGAAGCTGAGACGGTGAAATCGGACTTGGGTCGGTAGAGTCTGTCGAAATATAAGTTAATGGACGATCATTCATTGTTGCTTCAACTTCGGATAGAATTGTAAGTCTCTAAGTCAACACAAGTGCTTCCAAGCACTTTTCTAAGGCAATTTTTCGTGAGTCCTATTAGGCGCTCATAGAATCCTCCAAACCAAGGCGCCCGCTTTGCAATAAACTTCCATGTAGTACCGTGCGAAGTCAGTCTCTCGTGTAGATCGGTAGAATTTGTTAGCTTGCGAATGTCTTTGCTAGCGGCTATAAAGGTCAATGCATTATCAGAAATTAATGTCATTGGTATAGAATAACGACTTGCGAATCTCCTGAAGAATAACATAAACGCTTCTACGGATAAATTCAGAATCAACTCGAGGTGAACGGCTCTCGTAGACGCACATGTGTACAAGCAAATGTATACTTTTGACTTGGAGTTAATGGCATTCCTTATGTGTAACGGTCCGGCAAAGTCTACACCAGTTACGTAAAACGGAACATCATCTTGCACTCGTTCCTTCGGTAAAGGAGGTGGGTCTGGTGTAGGAAACGGTTTACTGGTCACTTTTTGGCATATTACACATTTTTTAAGTGTCGATCTTGCGCATTGTCTAATCCGAGGAATCCAAAACATCTGACGTAAATAGGTGACGGTGCTGTTGACTCCTGCGTGTAATTGACGTTCGTGTGCATCCTTGATTACTAATATCGTAAATCGGTGTTTTGTCGGTAACAGATAAGGGTATTTTGCTGTGTCGCAAACAGGTGCATTTCCGATTCTCCCTCCACATCTAAGTGTATTGTCGTGATCCTTGTAAATTCTGAGTTGTCTTACGATGGATGATTGTTTGCTTACATTTGATAATTCATCTTGAAATGAGTGTTCTTGTGTATTTTTAATCCAAGCTATCATCGCGTTGTGTATTTCATCAGTTGTTAGTATTGATGTTTTACGGAGTTCTGAGGCTACTCTACAATTCCTTACAAAACGGAATACGTATGCAGTTATTCCCAACAACTTGCGTAGACGGCTGATATCATTCAAGTTCACCAGTTTGTTGATTGCTGGCACGTCGTTGATTACTGTGGCGATAGAATGCATCGAATCTGCATCTTTCTTGTCTTCAAAACTAGAGGAGTGCAATGTTTCTGATATTCCGTTCCATACCGGCCAACCGGATTTTATAGTTAGCCATTCCGGTCCTTTCATCCAGAACGTATTTTGGACTTTGTCAGCTGATGTGCCTCTAGTTAATAGGTCTGCAGGATTGGATTCCGTCGGGCAATACTTCCACTGTTGTGTTTGTACGTTTCCCTTGATTTCTTTCACACGATTCGATATAAATTTCTTCAATGGTTTAAGTGAAGCTATCCATTTAAGTACGATTTGATTATCACACCAAAATATGACGTTCTTAACTCCTAGATTTTCAAGTATAGATGTTTTGCCAATCTTGAGCCCAAAACAGCTCCCATTAGTTCTAACTTTGGCAGTGTTGTTTCTTTCATCGGCGCAACTCTGTTTCTTGACATGAGAAGCGAACTTTGGTTTCCTCGTACTAAATAAGCGCATGCTCCATACGCAACCTGACTTGCGTCTGTGAATATGTGAAGTTGAGTTTCTGAATCACCTTTCATGGTCTCATGATCAGTAAAATAGCATCTTGGAATCTCAATGGTTATCACCTTTCGTATTTCCTTTACTATATCATTCCATTTAGTACTGATTTCATCAGGTAGAGGCTGGTCCCATTCAAACTTTTGTTTCCATAAAGTTTGCATTAGAAGTTTGGCACGGACGGTAACTGGGCTTAACAATCCAAGTGGGTCGAAAATTTTCGATGATTGATGTAAAACTTCTCGTTTTGTCAGACATGTTCTGTCAAGGTCTGGTTTAAAGTTATCATGGAATGATATTGTGTCTTTTCCGTTGTTCCATCGTAGTCCTAAGATTTTTTTCGTCGTGTCCGGGTCTACACAATTCTCATTTAAAGCAAGCTGGCAGTGTGATACTATTTGACGACCACGAACGTAGATTAAAACCTCCGAGTTTGAAAAGTTGGCGTGATGCTCGGTAGAAAGTTAGCAGATCAGTCTCATTATCAAAACTGGTAAGAATATTGTCCACATAGAGTCCGTTCTGTAGTGCGTCTGTAAAGCGGGACTGGTTTGACTTTAGATGTTTCATAATAGCTGCATGTAGTATAAAAGGCGAACAAGTGGCTCCGAAAAGGACTACTCTGAAACGGTACGTAACTAATGGACTGGATGGGTCGCACGGATCCTTGAACCATAAAAATCTAGTTACGTCTCTGTCGTCCTTGTGTAGTTCAATTTGTAGAAATGCCTTTTCTATATCGGTAGTAACGGCGTATTTGTTCAGTCTAAATCTGGTCAAAATTCCAGTTAAGTCATTAATAGCTGGTGGAACGGACTTCAAGCAATCATTAAGGCTAGCTTTGTCGGCCGACTCGCGGCAGCTACAGTCAAACACAATTCTAATAGGCGTTGTTGATGAATCCTTCTTGACGCCATGATGCGGTATGTAGTGAATTTTGTTGTCTGTTGATTCGTTCTCATTTACCCTCTCTATGAATCCTCGTTTTTCCTGGTCAGACATAATTTCACCATATACTCTGCAAGTATCGGGATCCTGTCGTAGTTTGTTGATCATTCTTTCAGTGCGGATTTTCGTAATTCGATAATTGCTAGGTAGTTCTTCAAAGTCGTCTTTCCATGGTAATTTCGCTATGTATTTACCATTTTCAAGTTGAATACTAGACTCGTATGAGTCATAAAAACTCTGTTCCTCTGTTGACTTTTCCTTCTCCGTTACGCCCATTGATTCCAAGTTCCAGAATCTTTCAAGGTCGACTTCCTCTTGCTTGTGTTGAATCAAGACGTTCATCATAGTTGTTGATATATTGGCAACGTTACTGTTGTGTATCGGTCCAGATAGAAGGTATCCAAGTTTAGATTTGACTGCTGTAGGTCCCTTACCGCGTATTATCTCGTTCTCAACTATGTCCCAGTAAAAATCGGCACCAATTAGCATGGAAATTTCGAAATTTTCCTCTTCTGTTACAGGATGTGCCAACTTCAGTCCTTTGAGATAGGGTAGTTTGCTAACTTCCAAGCGTGTACTGTTTGTCAATGGGGCAGCAATAGTTGGAACTATTAGTACTTCTATTGGTAGTGTCTTGAGATTTTCGGTTTGAAGTTTTATTACAGCTTTATCTAGATTTCGAATATTACGACTAGCGTCTCCAAAGGCGGCAAGACTAATTGTAGATGTTCCAGTGGGTTTAAGGTTCAATCTCTGTGCTAAATCTTCTGTTATAAACGATTTCTGTGACCCTTCGTCTAGAAGTATGTGCGCGGCGGTTGTGTTTATTCCGTATGAAACTGTGGATACAGCTGTTTTTAACAGAACGTAATTCCTGGCATTGGTCGATTTATCTTGTGTTGTGTATAATGTCGCTGTCGGTACCCCCTCTTTTCCATTTATGGCGTGAACTGCAGTTTTTGGTTGTTTTGCAGTTTTCTCGGTTTTCTCTTGGTCGTTACAAAGTGTAGTATGATGTCGTCTTTTGCATTTTCGGCACGAAAACTTTGACTTGCAATCAGAAACTTTATGGTTACCGAAACAGTTAAAGCACAACTTCTTCTGTTTGATTCTGTTAAAACGCTTCTCAGTGGTGTCATATTCTGTACATTCCGATGGATAATGCGATTCATCACAGAAGGCACAATGTTTTGTATTGGTTTTCTTAGGGGAGGGTCTGAACTGAGTATGGTTTGTTATCTTTTGATTGGTTGTCTTATTCGCTTTAGACGTAGCGCCTGTGACGAACGATGCAGTTGGTGTCAATGGATCTATACTGTCATCATGATTCGACTCTTCGATATACATTTCTTTTGATATAGCTTCTCGCAATGATCGTATGTTCCAGCTCTTCCTACCGCGTTCACGGGTCATGTGCTTTCTCATGTCCACGGGTAGTTTCTTGAGAATTATCGGAATCAATAGCGAGCCATAACTATCTTGTGATTGTCCAAGTGTTTCAAGACCTCGAATGCTCGATTCCATGTTGTCATAAAATGATCGTAAACTCTGGGGATTGCTAGCAGGACAAGGTAATTCCAGAAGGTTTTGCATATATGCGTCCACGATTAGTTGTTTATCGCCATAACGCTCCTTTAACAGACATATCGCTTGTTCGTAGTTTGCGCTAGTTAAAGCTAGACCTGAAATACATTGCTCAGCAGAATGACTCATTTGTGATCTCAAGTAGCTGAATTTTTGTACATTCGTAAGAGACGGGTTGGTGTGCACCGTCATATCAAATGAGTCCCAGAAAGTTGGCCAAGAGAGAATTTCCCCCGAAAATCTCGGCAAGTCTAACTTCGGCAACCTGTGGTAGAAATTGGACGAAGGTGTGATAGTAGAATGTGATGTAGTTTGATCAATTTCCAATTCTGAACTAGTTTGATTTGAATTCTGGTTAAGGACAGAGACAGAGTGTGATGAAGAATAGTGTGCGTGTTCACTCACTAATTGTTGACTTGCGGTAGTTTCCTTTTCCAGTAATTCCTTATACCTGTGAATCGTTGATTCCATTTCATAGTTGAAATCATCAGTGTCCAGCATTTCTTGTTCCATGTCGTCGACATCTGTCACATCTACGATTTGATCATCTAGCGTTTGAAGAACTTTCTTTTTCGTCTCCAGTACGTCGATAGCTGTCCGGATTTCCCTCGCGGAAAATTCTGCTGTTAACTTCTCGTCTGTTCTATTTATTAAGCGGGTAACGACACTCCTGTGTCCTCCTCGAATGGCTTTAAGTTTCTCCATAGGTCACGGCACCAATAACAGAATACGCAACTCAGATCAGTTAACGTTTACTCAGTAAGAATGGAGACGTTTTGTATATACAAGTTACATAGTGACTCAATGACGTTATGAACAGTACGTCACAGTTACAGTTCAATACAGCGCCACGTGTACCGCAATTGCGCCAAATCCATGATAAGAATCATAGCAACCTAAAAAGTATCATGAACAGAAAATGTCTAAGAAACCTGAATTCGAGCCACCTTAAATGTACCATGCGCAGGAAGAGTCAACGCAACCTGAACCCCAGACACTTAAAATGTCAATCTACACGCAAAGGATTCTGGGTTGCCCGCGCATGGTACATTGACAGTGGCTGTAATTCAGGTTGCTTAGACACTTCCTGATCACGTTACATTTTAGGTGGCCACGTTAATGGTAACATGCAAAGAAAATGTCCAAGCAACCAAAGTTTCAGCTATATGATAAATGAACTATGCACAGGAAGTGTCTGAGCATCCTGACTCCCGGACATTTAAAAGGTACCATGCGCAGGCAGTGTAAGCAACTTGACTCGGAACCACCTAAAAAGCACTAAAAGATTCCATGCGCAGGCAGTTTTCAAGCAATCTGACTCGAAACTACCTAAAAGATACCGTGCGCAAGAAGTGTCAGGGCAACTTAAATCTCAGCCACCAAAAATCTACCATGCGCAGGAAAGATCCCGACCACCTAAAATGTGCTATGCGCAAGAAGTGTTAAAGCTAACTCCCAGCCTTCCAAAATTTTACATTGTGTCAAAGAAATCTTAGTTCCAGCCAACTTAAAGTGTGCATGCACAGGAAGTGTCAATACATTTTTTATTTGAGTTTTCATGTGTCTTTCATTCAAATCAAACATAAGAACGCCATCAGATTCTGTCTCACTATCTCCTACAGTTTATCAAGATATTTGTATAGCATAGTTGTGATACAGTAGAGAAAACACAATTAGAAAACGCAAATAATACAAATGCCTCTGTGGAGCTTTTAATTTCGACTACACAAACATTGTAAGTTCATTTTTAATTTTAAAATGTATCTGTTTTGAAGTTTTAACTGGAGTTTGATAACAAATCAATCAAATAAAAGCAAATCCAGGCAGTTCCAATCAATAGTCGTAGGTGAAAACAGAACAATTGTCATCTTATATTTGACTTAAACGGTACATTTTTTGTAAAACTAAAAAGAAGTTAAATTACTTGTTGTAACTATTGATGTTAAATTATTATTCTCACATTGCAAATATATGTAGAAAGGCAGCTAGACAGTTCAATGTATGTAGAAAGGCAGCTAGACAGTTCAATGTTCTAAGGCCTCCATTTAAATCGTTTGAGCAAACGACGATCTACTACTCTATCATAATTTCAAACTTCAGCTAACACCCTCTTACCTTGCATTTCTGCTCAGAAGTCAATACATCAAAATGGCAAAAACTTTAAGAGGGAGTTCTTTGTTTCATATAATGAACAAAATAGCTCAAATAAAAAGATCATATTACCACCTTTAAAGATCAGACGACTTTGAACAATTTTAAAAAGTCTGGTATTCTTACAAGATCGTGTATTGTGATCATCGTGTGGGCCACCAACAATTAGCCGAATAGTAAGTCAACGACAAATTATGTTAAGGACCTTTCAAGATCTGGAACACCCCCAGTAACATCTGACTTTGAAGATATGGCTCTTGGCCAACACTCGTACAGTCATCCAAAAACAATAGACCACTCATACAGTCACGCAAAAACAATAGGCCAACACTCATACAGTCACGCAAAAGCAATAGACCACTCATACAGTCACGCAAAAACAATAGGCCAACACTCATGCAGTTGTGCTAAAGCAATAGACCACCACTCATACAGTCACGCAAAAACAATAGGCCAACACTCATGCAGTTGTGCTAAAGCAATAGACCACCACTCATACAGTCACGCAAAAACAATAGGCCTACACTCATACAGTTGTTCAATCTGCACAAGTATGATAACATTCGTTTTTCTACTAACGTTTATCTGACTTAATCTAATTAAAATTATATCTTCACTTGGCTCCCCCCTTTTTGCTATTGTCGCCGTGAAGAAAATAGCAAAAAGGGGGGAGCCAAGTGAAGATATAATTTTAATTAGATTGTCTTACTAAATCTGAATTAGCCTCTCACTGCGCGACTTGAATGTGCAGTTTAAGGTATAAGTTCACATTGCTACATTATTTTTAATAGCTTTAAACAACTTATCTGCATACAAGTTTTTGTTTTTGTTTCAAATGCAAATGTCGTATGCAAAGCAAGAAAACATTCATCTGCGAAAGAACACTTGAATGATGAACCCGAAAAGCGCTACATATCAGGTATATTTATATTAGTTCCATACATGCGCTGCCTCTTGTCTAACACTGAAATTGTTTTTAAGTGGTGGTGGAGCGAAACTTAACGTCCTGTTTAAATGGACGTGTGTTTAATGCGTTAGTATGTCTCCTGCAGCTCAATTGGTACATATTTGATTATTGAAAAGAGATGCTGATGTTAGACTTGTCCATACTGAAGTTGAACTTTTTAATTGTAAGATACACATATTAAATTATTTTAAAAGTCCCCGACATATAAATTGGCTTTGTTTCCGTGCAAAAAAATGGGTAAGGTCTAAATATACACAAATTATATAAGTTTTCATTTTAAGTAGTTTCGGATTTTTTTCTCCGTAAATATCTTTGGCATCATCATTTAGCACTATCCTCTCCGTGGCGTCATCATTAGTACTACCCTGTCTGTGGCGTCATCTTTAGTACTATGTTGTATGTTGCGTCATCATTAGTGTACCTGTCTGTGGCGTCATCATTGGTACATATTTGATTATTGAAAAGAGATGCTGATGTTAGACTTGTCCATACTGAAGTTGAACTTTTTAATTGTAAGATACACATGTTAAATTATTTTAAAAGTCCGACATATAAATTTGGCTTTGTTTCTGTGCAAAAAAAACCGGGTAAGGTCTAAATATACACAAATTATATAAGTTTTCATTTTAAGTAGTTTCGGATTTTTTTCTCCGTAAATATCTTAAGTAAAGTTTGATCTACTATCCTATCTGAGGCATCATCATTCGATCTATCTCGTCCGTGGCGTCATCATTAGTATATACTACCCTGTCCGTAGGGTCATCATTTAATACTATCCTGTCTGACAGTGGCATCATCATTAGTACTATCCTGTCCGTGGCGTCATCATTTAAAACTATCCTGTCTGTGTCGTCATCATTATTACTACCCTGTCTGTCGCATCATCATTAGTACTACCCTGTCTGTGGTGTCATCATTAGTACTCCCCTTTCTGTGGCGTCATCTTTAGTACTACCCTGTCTGTGGTGTCATCATTAGTACTACCCTGTCTGTGGCATCATCATTAGTACTACCCTGTCTGTGGCGTCATCATTTAGTACTACCCTGTCTGTGGCGTCATCATTAGTATTACCCTGTCTGTGGCGTCATCATTAGTACTACCCTGTCTGTGTCGTCATCATTAGTAATATCCTGTCTGTGGCGTCATCATTAGTACTACCCTGTCTGTGGTGTCATCATTAGTAATCCCCTTTCTGTGGCCTCATCTTTAGTACTATGTTGTATGTGGCGTCATCATTAGTACTACCCTGTCTGTGGCATCATCATTAGTACTACCCTGTCTGTGGCGTCATCATTAGTACTACCCTGTCTGTGGCGACATCATTAGTACTACCCTTTCTGTGGCGTCATCTTTAGTACTATGTTGTATGTGGCGTCATCATTAGTACTACCCTGTCTGTGGTGTCATCATTAGTAATCCCCTTTCTGTGGCCTCATCTTTAGTACTATGTTGTATGTGGCGTCATCATTAGTACTACCCTGTCTGTGGCATCATCATTAGTACTACCCTGTCTGTCGCATCATTATTAGTACTACCCTGTCTGTGGCATCATTATTAGTACTACCCTGTCTGTGGTGTCATCATTAGTACTCCCCTTTCTGTGGCGTCATCTTTAGTACTACCCTGTCTGTGGTGTCATCATTAGTACTACCCTGTCTGTGGCATCATCATTAGTACTACCCTGTCTGTGGCGTCATCATTTAGTACTACCCTGTCTGTGGCGTCATCATTAGTAATACCCTGTCTGTGGCGTCATCATTAGTACTACCCTGTCTGTGTCGTCATCATTAGTAATATCCTGTCTGTGGCGTCATCATTAGTACTACCCTGTCTGTGGTGTCATCATTAGTAATCCCCTTTCTGTGGCCTCATCTTTAGTACTATGTTGTATGTGGCGTCATCATTAGTACTACCCTGTCTGTGGCATCATCATTAGTACTACCCTGTCTGTGGCGTCATCATTAGTACTACCCTGTCTGTGGCGACATCATTAGTACTACCCTTTCTGTGGCGTCATCTTTAGTACTATGTTGTATGTGGCGTCATTATTAGTACTACCCTGTCTGTGGCATCATCATTAGTACTTCCCTGTCTGTGGCGTCATCATTAGTACTAACCTGTCCGTGGCGACATCTTTAGTACTACCCTGTCTGTGGCGTCATCATTAGTACTACCCTGCCTTTGGCATCATCATTTAATACTATCCTGTCTGTGGCGTCATCATTAGTACTACCCTGCCTTTGGTACTATCCTCTCCGTGGCGTCAGCATTAGTAGTCTCCGGTCTGAGGCTTATTATTTAATACTATCCTGTCTGTGGTGTCATCATTTAACACTATCCTGTCTGTGTCGTCATCATTAGTACTATCCTGTCTGTGGTGTCATCATTAGTACTACCCTGTCTGTGGCGTCATCTTTAGTACTATGTTGTATGTTGCGTCATCATTTAATACTTTCGCGTGTGTGGCATCATCATTAGTTCTATCTTGTAGGTGGCGTCGTCATTTGTACTATCCTGTCTGTGGCGTCATCGTTAGTACTATGTTGTCTGTGGCGTCATCTCATTTAATACTTTCCTGTGTGTGGCATCATCATTTAATACTATCCTCTCTGTGGCGTCATCATTAGTACTATCCTCTCTGTGGCGTCATCATTTAGTACTATCCTCTCTGTGGCGTCATCATTAGTACATTCCTGCATCATAGCGTCATCAATCATTAGTACTATTCTGTCTGACTCTGTGTGTAAATAAATAAATAAATAAATAAATAAATAAATAAATAAATAAATAAATAAATAAATAAATAAATAAATAAATAAATAAATAAATAAATAAATAAATAAATAAATAAATAAATAAATAAATAAATAAATAAATAAATAAATAAATAAATAAATATTTTGTCTATTACTTTTAGTATGTGTATTATTGTTTACTTTTCTTTTCCAAAGGAGTTTTGTCGAAACCCCGTGGAAGAAGAAAAATGTATTTTAATCTGCGAAAGAGCGTATAAATACAAAGCGAATTGATTCCAGTGTAATTATTTTAATAAGATCGGAACTGTGGTGTAACCATTTTAGCAAATCCGGAAATAAATTGTCACAAAATGGCAGCGCCAAATTCAACATCACATCGATCACATCTAAAACAAAAAGCAAAGCATATGTCGTAGCAAGACATTTGGTCGTAGAAATGCCTTCGGCAAATAACACTTGCCAAGCAGTTTTTCTCATTGACACACACAGTGATCATTCAGATGACGTAGACAGAGTTAGAGACGAATATTGCAAACAAATTTCATTGTCAGTCTTTCGAATTTTATCGTATCTTTTGTCGGAAAATCCATACAACCTAAAACAAAAGAGTTTAAAATTCACAACTTTAAAATGGGGATACAAATTTTTCGATTCTAAAAGCCATAGACTTAGAGTTGAGAAATATATTTTTAAAGAATTTAAGTTGAAATATTTTGAAGAATTTGAAAGAGAAATACAAAAAAGAACGCACAGTTTAAACAAAAACAATCATAAAAATAATAGTAATCACTCAAAAACACCAAAGAAAAACAACAAGATTTCATCATGTGATTGTTTAAATAGAACTTTAACAGAACTCATTGATGACTTTGTTTGGGAAACACCTGATTTATTTTCACCTATTAAGAAAAGTAAAGTACATCAAACAACCAAGGATTCAAAATTTATTTCAAAGAATTGTTCAGGAAACTACGTATTTATTTTCTCAAAATGTCCAAAGTCTGCTTCATGCTTGCGTCAATTTGCCAAGAAGAAAGTTTTGGATTCAAGCGTTTTTATTGATTCCTTTATGCCAGCAAGTTTATTTACGAAATTGTCTGAGGAACTTAAACTGAAGTTATACTGGATTGACACAGATAGGGGTTCTTTAGATGTAAGATTTTATATATTAATATTTCATTCAGTGTTCAATCTAGAATTTGGCCTAAGGGGGTCACGATGGCCCTAATAACTTACCATAAGGGGCCAGAATTTATAGCTAGGGGTGAATAAAACTAATATAGAGACATAAGAAATATGCTTCATCTTAAAGCATGAACAAAACGTTGTAAAAAAATCGATAATATATTGTCTACATGATTTAGACGCTTGCTAAATTGTAATTGTACATGATAAAAAGCGTACTTAGGACCGAGAATACAGTTAAATTTCTGGTATATTTTAAAGGGACTTTCTCAAAGCTGTTGACTATGGGGGAATTTCTCAAAGCAATGAAAAATTACGTTGCGCCAGTAATGACCTAGGAGGTTTTTTAAGCGCGTCAATTCAACAAAAAATGCGTGAATGGCGCAATGGCGCGCTCTAGATTGAACACTGTTCATGCCTAATATATCTGCAGTATTCTTGTAACTTAATGAAGAAATATTAGTCATTAGCATACACTGACTTAATTATACAGTAGTACACTGTTGCATCAAGTCATTTTATGACTTTCACAAAAAAGCCTTATAGTAATGGTGTCTGGAATGGGAATGTGTTTTTGCAACCAGGAGTATAGGGTTACAGGGCACTGAAACTTGCAGCTGGCAGGTGAAAGTTTGATAAGATTTCCACCCTACCTGTATAGGATTGTATGTAAGCAATTGATTATTAACAAGTCTTATTGTCAAGTTTCATTACTTACTAGTACCTGCCCTCCATTAGGAGGCGGGTAAGTTATGTATTCACTTTGGCAAAATTTTGTCTGTCTCAGATTTGTGTGAAACCGTTTTTATCAGAAAACTATGCAATATTAAGAGCTCAAACTTGCAGGGATTATCGATCACATTTAGTACTTTAGACGAACATACTTTTTTTTTGATTTAGCAAATTATTAATGAGATATTTCCTAATTAATGTTTCTTTGTAAACTTAATCTGATATGAAATACTCCAACAGGTAAATAAAATACTAAAGCTTTGTGTTATGGGCATCTATGAATGGAAGGAATAGAAACCCGGGGAACCCATAAAAGTTCTTCAGTTGTTCTTTACAAAGTTTTGAAGTAACTGTAGTTACTATTTTCTTAAATAGGATTTCATGTTGTCAAACACTAAGGTAAAAGATTATTAAAAACTAATTTGCATGATTTAACTTTAATTTAGGTAATTCCTGATTTGGAAAGTCTCACTTTGGTAGAAAATGCTTTAGAAAGAGTAAATGGCAAAGTTATTCCTATTGAAGCAATTGTACATGATGGAAAACAACAATTTTCTTGTCCAGTGATACTAGGAATAGACCAGAATGATACAGATAAAGAGGAAGAAAAGAGAAAGAAGAACCAGTCATCAGGCAGTATTATTCCATTTACATCAATATTTGTATACTATTTGTTACAAGACAAACGATGTTTGCCGCACCATACGGGAGAATGTATTCTACAGTACAAAGGTTGGTTTACAAGATCACTTTACTCTACATGTATTATTTGATTGGTTTTTTTTCTGTTCATAAAGATATTGTACATATACTGTAACGCCCAAAACACAAAACAGCATCACTAACACTCAAAACAGAACAACATCACTAACACTCAAAACAGAACAACATCACTAACACTCAAAACAGAACAACATCACTAACACTCAAAACAGAACAGCATCACTAACACTCAAAACAAAACAACATCACTTACACTCAAAACAGAACAACATCACTAACATTCAAAACAGAAAACAACATCACTAACACTCAAAACAGAACAACATAACTAACACTCAAAACAGAAAACAACATCACTCTATCCACCACAACACAACACCACTCTATCCACCAAAACACAACACTACATTGCTAACGGTAACCCCCAAAACACCACACAACATCGCTGTAACCCCCAAAACACAATAAATTACTGTAACTCCCAAAACACAATAAATTACTGTAACCCCCAAAACACAACACAACATCCCTGTAAACCCCTCCTCCACACACACATACACACACCTCACCTGCCCGCCCCCAAACACAACATCACTGTTACTCCCAAAACACAATAAATCACTGTAACCCCCAAAACACAACACAACATCACTGTAAACCCCAAAACACAACACAACATCACTGTAAACCCCAAAACACAACACAACATCACTGTTAACCCCAAAACACAACATCACTGTAAACCCCAAAACACAACACAACATCACTGTACCCCCAAAACACAACACAACATCACTGTAAACCCCAAAACACAACACAACATCACTGTAAACCCCAAAACACAACACAACATCGCTGTAAACCCCAAAACACAATGAATCACTGTAAACCCCAAAACACAACACAACATCGCTGTAAACCCCAAAACACAACACAACATCACTGTAAACCCCAAAACACAACACAACATCACTGTAACCCCCAAAACACAACACAACATCACTGTAAACCCCAAAACACAACACAACATCACTGTAAACCCTAAAACACAATGAATCACTGTAAACCCCAAAACACAACACAACATCGCTGTAAACCCCAAAACACAATGAATCACTGTAAACCCCAAAACACAACACAACATCACTGTAACCCCCAAAACACAATACAACATCACTGTAAACCCCAAAACACAACACAACATCACTGTAAACCCTAAAACACAATGAATCACTGTAAACCCCAAAACACAACACAACATCGCTGTAAACCCCAAAACACAATGAATCACTGTAAACCCCAAAACACAACACAACATCGCTGTAAACCCCAAAACACAACACAACATCACTGTAAACCCCAAAACACAACACAACATCACTGTAACCCCCAAAACACAACACAACATCACTGTAAACCCCAAAACACAACACAACACAACATCACTGTAAACCCTAAAACACAATGAATCACTGTAAACCCCAAAACACAACTCAACATCACTGTAAACCCCAAAACACAACACAACATCACTGTAAACCCCAAAACACAACACATCACTGTAAAAAACAAAACCCTACACATCACTGGATTTATTTTGAATTAACCATGTTAACTGAAGAAATAATTAGGGCCCGGCACTTTGTGGTTGACACCCTATAGTGATCAGTCTGTCCATCCGTCCGTCCAAAACTAATCATGTCCGAGCTGTAACTTTTTTATCTTTTGAGGTAGGCTTTTGATATTTGGAATGTGGGTAGATAATATCAAGGCCATGTGTCGCATACCATGGTTAATCACCTTTGACCTTGAACTTTGACCTTAAAAGGTCACATTATTGCTCTCTGCATGACAAATTCATGTCCGTGTTGTAACTTTTGTATCTTTCGAGGTAGGATTTTGATATTTGAAATGTGGGTAGATAATATCAAGGCGATGTGTCGCATACCATGGTTGTTGACCTTTGACCTTGAACTTTGACCTTAGGTCATATTATTGCTTTCTGAATGACAAATTCATGTCTGGGCTGTAATTATTTTTTATCTTTCGAGGTAGGCTTCTGATATTTGGAATGTGGGTAGATAATATCAAGGCGATGTGTCACATACCATGGTTGATGACCTTTGACCTTGACCTTAAGGTCCTCGAGGGCCCACAGAGATGTGTACCATTTCACTGATATCTAGTTCTGCTCAGTAAATAATTTATAAACATTTTCTCTATTTTAAATTATTATTAAAAAAAAACATTTAAAAATTAAAGGGGAGTTAAATTACTAATTGTCCTAGGTTGCACATGCCACCATGACAACTGAAATATCAAATATCTATTCATTGGAATATAGACATACATTGCAACCAATCATTAAACATTTTTCATCTAAAAATGATTTCTATTTACCCTTTAACAATTACTTCAATGGAGATCTTTGAGAGCAGATATTATTTTTCAGATATGACCATATGTAAATTAGAAGTAACCAGTTCCCATAGGATCAACAAGTATGTTGTATATTAGATTTATTGTATGTTGAAATATAAGAAAAAGTTGAAATTAAAACTAGTTTCAGTTTATTTACTGAGATTTTTTCCAGATTGTTCATACAACATTCCAAATGTTTGATGTTAAATTTTTACTAATCACAGCAAATTATAGAGAAACACAAACACTATGTTTACATCAAAATATGGAAATCATGCATATTTTACAAGTTTTAAAAAGTTTTTATAAGACTGCCTGGTTTTTTAGGACATACAAAGTTAAGTGTTAAAAAAACAGTTACTTCTGAATGATCAGCACATCAAGATGTTTAAATTATATTCCAGTGTTTAACAGTAATGTAATGACTATTGTTGGTGTAATTGCCCTTTTTGAACTCTTTTATTGGAATTAATTTTTCAGTTTTTTGCTTCATAACTTCATAACTTCATAATTAAAAAAATGTAAAATGCTGAAATGACAGCAAGACAAGGCTTTCAAATCAATATTGGTCTGAAATTAGACATTTAGTGCATTCTTTTGTGATCACTTCACATGTAAGGCTTGTCAAATTATCATTAAAATATTCTCCTCAGAATCAACTTATTAATAATGTGGCTGACAGCCCTACACTTCAGCCAAAATGGCTAACATTACAAAAAATAGAAAATTTGTGAACTTTAATTCGCTGATTTTTCAGCCCTATTACTAGTAGCTCAGAAATGAACTGTAGCTATAGCCTCTTTAAGTGGAAAAGTTTAATATTTATAGATTATTTACGTTTTTTGAAACGAGAAGCACTCTCGTCACTAAAATCTCATCGAAGAGCAACAGGCTTGAGATGAGATGATGAGAAAATGCATCGAGCTTCATAAAACGTAAATAATCTATTTATCACTGTTTTGTAACATTGTGACATCACAGTGTTTACTTAAAGACGTCTTGACAGTGAATCTCACGATAGTAGAGTGAGATGGGATAATACTGCACACAATGATCAAAGGAAAATAGCGATAATTATTGGGTTTTTTTTACTGAATATTAAAATAATGTTTAACTGTCAATAACTAAATTAAAATTACATCCAAACTTTGTATGGATAATCCTTGAAGGGGTCATTATCAAAATTACATGTATAGCCCTACTGTCCAACCAAAGATGGCCACAATTAATAAAAATAGAAAATCCATCTGTTTTCTTTCCTAGGACAACATCTTCACAGAGTTCAGCTGCCATTTTAAGTATTCCATCTGTAGAAAAAGACGTCACTGTATGTTACGATAACTCAGATATTCTGAATCACATGTCTGTGTTGGAGGTTTACTGCATAACTCAACAGTTATCTTTACATACAAACGACAGAGAAATGTTTATATGTGTCGGAATAGAGCCTGTCACTCAAACACGATCATTAAGGTTTCAGGAATTGATGTGCCACATGATAAAGAGACAAATTTACCTTGTGAGTACAATCATTTGTAATGACTTTAAAATTTCATAATGTGCTTCTGTTGTTTACACATCACAAATTGAATTTTGCTACAAGAATTTTATATTGCAAGTCAGCTATATTTTTTTCTAAAAGGACCTTGTGTTGTTTACAAAAGCCTGTCTGCTTTAGTGACATTCAATGTTTTTCGTACAAATCAATAAACTTTTCCCATCTCAACTGGAAACAACATTGCCTGAAAGGTTTCAAAAACACAACAATCTCCTACTCCCAGCTTACATTTGTTTTAATTTAGGTCAAAATTTACTATATAAAATTGCCCTATCAATATAAAAAAACTGAAGCAATTTTTACATGCTGATGAACTGTGGAAAATAATTGTTGAATTCAATTTGCAGATTCTATATGTACTTGAGGAGCATAAGCTTGACCAAATGTGGTATGCAGAAGCAGGTTTTATTTGTCAAGAAAAAAAACCTCAACACAGACACAGTGACTTTAGCATAGAAAATGTGGGACATTTATATCATACTTACAGAAGATTTATAGTAACAAATAATTTGCATATTAGACATGGTACTACAAAATACAGTATATAAATATATCAAATTAGATAGAGAATAATTTATACATTATATTTAGAGTTTTTAAAACTATTGTTTCTGGCATGTATTTAGTCATTTATGACCTGACATGTTTATGACTTTATTTACTTTTAGATTGTATTGTCTAAGGATCTATCTACATTCTTTTTGTTAAAACCATTGACAACCACATCAGCTGCACTATCAGTGGTATCAACAAAGGTCATCTTAGATATAGAGAAACAGTTAATGATATCGGCAGATCAGACGTTTAACACCGATGAGCCAAGCACAGAACCCACAGCTAGAAATTGGCAAGGGCTATTGTCCCAACTGTGTACAAATAAACTTCCAAAGACTAAGCACTTACCTCAGACAGGTAAAACAACTAGACAAGGGTTTCATTAACTTAGAAGCAGCAAAACAAAATATATTAATGGCTGAATTCTTTTTTTTTGCACTGGGTTCTTCCAATGTGTTAGGGTAATCTTCCAGTAGAGATTTTTTATCTTACTTGGCTAAAGGTCATTTTTAACGTTTGGAATCATTTGGTGTGTGTCGTCCATAAACTTTTCACATTTTTATCTTCCCGAGAAGCACAACAGAATAACATAACGGCTGTCAGAAATGAAACTCATGAGGTACTTTCTGATCATTGTTACTTAAAAGCTTATTCTTAAACAACAACATAATCTTTACGACCAATTCTTGTTACTGATTACTTTAAAATTCTCCCACAATACAGGTCCAAATGTTTTATAACTTTAAACAAATGATGCATGTAAGATCTTCTACAAAGATTCACCTTTTTTTTTATTGAATGCAAAACATGGCCACCATTGGCATTCCTGACTTTTATTGGTCTAAAAATAATTTTTCTCACAGAGTTGAATGTTTGTTACTTTATTGGGTCCTCTACAGGTATCCTTTTTGTCTTCATTGGACAGATAACATGGCTGCTATAGGCTGTACATGTTTCTGATTGGCTAAAACTACAAACCTTTGACTTTGCATGATTGCTGTACCGGGTATAATATACCCTGTACAAATATACTTATTATTGCAGATCAGACTTCAATCTTGGCTTATATGATGAGTCATTGTTTCTGATTTTTTCTGATGTCTTTAAAACCACAGAGCCAAATGAATAGTAACTTTGTGGTTTTTGTTTTGTTTTATATAAAGTACTTGTATCCTCAATATGCTGGTTGGCTCCAAATGAAGAATGCTAATTTCTTATCGCCTGAAATTAAAAAGACTGGAAATACAAGGCTAAATAAAGTGTTAGGAGTAATACAAAAAGAAAGCCATTTTAAAATGTCATCATTTCTTGCCATTTCAATTTTCCAGCACAAACAATTCATGGGATTAACCAGTTGTCTGTAAAATTGATATCATTATACAGGTATATATAATCATTGATATCATAATACAGGTATATATAATCATTGATATCATAATACAGGTATATATAATCATTGATATCATAATACAGGTATATATAATCATTGCCTTGTGATTTATGATGGGGTGTATTTTCAGGTGGTAAGAAGATTTCACCTGGAGGAATATTTAACCCTACATGTGTTGATAAAACCCACCTACCAGGATGTCAAGCACCTTTTATTAGTTTGATAGATAAATTAAATGAAAGGTATATCTTTTTATTTGAATAATTTTCATCATTTAGGTTTTCTATGAACAGTTAACTTCAGTTAGGATATAATATTGAAGATTTACTAGCTTCAGTTGTTAATTTAATGGTCACAAATTTCCTGAAAAAAAAGCCAAATACATGAAATACATTATGATTATTTTTATTCTTATGCAACTGCAAAGACTAAAGTAATAAAATGACGGACATTTTTATTTATCTGAGCCAACCTTGGTTAAGCATTGGACAGCATCCATTGTAAAAGTGATGCCTTAAAGTCTAATCAGATCGTCCAATCATAATTAATGTTATATCTAGTGACGCATTAGGATATTAAGTTGGTTTTGATAATTTGTCCTCCAGAATTTCCCAGTTAGAATTCTTGTCAGACAGTGAAGTTAAGACACTAAGACAATTGCAGAAGATGTATCATGTGGAAAGTCGACCCCCAAAGCTAATTGACCATACTCCTCAGACTAAACAACACAGCTTCACAGAGAATGGTTGGTTAACCTTTTTAATATTACATTAATAGAATTTTGTGTGTTTTATATTGGTCTAAAACAACTTTCAAGCCATGTTTAATTGCAACAGTACTAAACTTACATCAAAATATTGTTATCCACAAACAGTCAAGCGGATTCCAATATTGGCCTGTTTTTTTGATCTGATTCATTTATGCATTTATAACACAAAAATCTGCTGCAAATAGAATGGATGTGTCTGCTGCTAATATTTCAGTTTGTTGGTTTTATTCAAATAATAAAACAGTTATGACTTATGCATTCGTTATCTTTATTTTTAACCCTCAGTATATTCCCCTCGCCTAGCATCTCAGTTAGTATAACATTTTCTCTGTTTATGAAATCCAGATAGCAACCTATATCACTGTTGGTAATTGTATAATATTTCTGCCCGCAGTGAGACTCCAACCCAATTAGTGCACACTGTTTACAGACCAGGTGATCAATAGTAGTCTTAACTACCTTAAGCATTTGTTACCATGGTGACTAATAAGTAAATTAGCCATGAGGGAAAACATATTTTTAGCTCACTAGACTGAACGTCAAGATGCCTGTTGCAATCAGTTTTTATTCTGAAACCAAAAACCATCAGTGCAACTGCTAGGCTAAGTTGAATCTGAAAGGATAATGAAGTAGCTGAAGTAAACAAAAACAGCAAAAGTCTACAGAACATGTTGCTTTGTGTATTGGTTAATTGATAGAATTATGTACATTACAACAGTATAGGCTTTATCTTGCATACTTACATAGTTAAACTTATATTCCAAGACTTGGAAATAATAAATTTTTGCTACCAAAATGTTCTTGGACAGATTTTACATTAGTTTCAGAAGAGAACATTTCCCTGAAAGAGGACATAACATTAAAAGATGACAAAAGAAGAGATTCTGTACAGTCTCGTGGTCAGATGATTGTTACACGTAGTAAACAGGCTGTCAAAGAAAAAGAACCAGATAAATCAGTAGAAGAAGCTAAAACCAAACCAGTCACTACAGGCCCTGTAAATGTTGGTAGGTAACCAGTACAGTAAACCAGTCACTACAGGCCCTGTAAATGTTGGTAGGTAACCAGTACAGTGTAAACCAGTCACTACAGGCCCTGTAAATGTTGGTAGGTAACCAGTACAGTGTAAACCAGTCACTACAGGCCCTGTAAATGTTGGTAGGTAACCAGTACAGTGTAAACCAGTCACTACAGGCCCTGTAAATGTTGGTAGGTAACCAGTACGGTAAACCAGTCACTACAGGCCCTGTAAATGTTGGTAAGTAACCAGTTAAGTGTAAACAAGTCACTACAGGTCCTGTAAATGTTGGTAGGTAACCAGTACAGTAAACCAGTCACTACAGGCTCTGTAAATGTTGGTAGGTAACCAGTACAGTAAACCAGTCACTACAGGCCCTGTAAATGTTGGTAGGTAACCAGTACAGTAAACCAGTCACTACAGGCCCTGTAAATGTTGGTAGGTAACCAGTACAGTGTAAACCAGTCACTACAGGCCCTGTAAATGTTGGTAGGTAACCAGTACAGTGTAAACCAGTCACTACAGGCCCTGTAAATGTTGGTAGGTAACCAGTACGGTAAACCAGTCACTACAGGCCCTGTAAATGTTGTAAGTAACCAGTACAGTGTAAACCAGTCACTACAGGTCCTGTAAATGTTGGTAGGTAACCAGTACAATAAACCAGTCACTACAGGCTCTGTAAATGTTGGTAGGTAACCAGTACAGTAAACCAGTCACTACAGGCCCTGTAAATGTTGGTAAGTAACCAGTTAAGTGTAAACCAGTTACAACAGGTCCTGTAAATGTTGTAAGTAACCAGTAAACTGTAAACCAGTTAAGTTTATTTCATCGACAATCGGGCGAAATTTATTAACAATAAATTATAACCCTCACATGAGGTGCAAAGGTCTTCTGAATGATATGCACCACATTTACATCACAAAACTGACCTTTCAATTGGGAATTTCAAACTCATAGAAAGTATAGATCTTGGAGCAGTTTAGTAAACAGCCAGTTTCGTCAATATCTCAGGCAAAAGTGTTCAGGTTTTAAGCTGAGAACAATAGAAAAATCGTGCCAAGATATTACAACCAATAGAAAAATAAAGAAAATATAACGACCAATAAACAAATAGATAAAGTAAGCGGTTCAATAAACCATGGAACAGAATCCTTTGAAGTTAACTACTATGAAATAAATGATCCAGAGTAATACGAAATATCGTCGTCCGTCGGCAAGTCAAAATGTCCAAGTTAGTTAAAACATAATTACTTCATAATACTTTATTCACAAAATTTTATTCTAGTGAACTATATCAAGTGCACTCAATGAAATAAAACACAAATAATAATAATTATTTATTCATACCACCATAAATAATTATAGTACAACTATATAAGTAATAAAACAACTGGCTACCACAGATTTGTACATCGATTTGTATTTTGAATTCTCTTGACTAATTTCAACAATTCAAGGTATGTTTAAGTTTGAAGAAAGATTACAGGACCCGCATGTTCAAGCCAAAAAAAGGAAATGTTATCGGTTTCTACAAAGAGAAAGTTATGTTTCAAGTCTATTTCATTACCTGCTTAAGTCAAGCAAACAAAACAACCAGTTGTATATTGTACTTTGTGGGACCAAGTCTTTGGTATGTTGTACTTTGTGGGACCAAGTCTTTGTTATGTTGTACTTTGTGGGACCAAGTCTTTGGTATGTGGTACTTTGTGGGACCAAGTCTTTGGTATGTTGTACTTTTTGGGACCAAGTCTTTGTTGATAAATTTATTTTAATAATATATGGCAAAATAATGTTTAGAATTCTAACGTTTATTAAGAGAAATTAATTTAAATCCCCCAAACGACCACCTTACAGTGCAATTAAATATCTAATTACATTCTCTTTACAGACTTTAAAGATAAAGATGAATTGAAGGCTTATCTGTATGACATGTATGAGAAATCTATCAACAATGACACCAGCTACCTGTTCTCATCAGTACAGCCATTAGTCTGTATAGTCTTACATTTCATGAGACAATCAGGGAAAGACAACCCACAGGTAGGTATAGTACAGCTCTTAGCCTGTATAGTCTTACATTTCACTAGAGAATCAGGGAAAGACAACCCACAGGTAGGTACAGTTTTGCCCTTAGGCTGTATAGTCTTACATTTCATGAGAGAATCAGGGAAAGATAACCCACAGGTATGTATAGTACAGCTCTTAGTCTGTATAGTCTTACATTTCACGAGAGAATCAGGGAAAGATAACTCACAGGTAGGTATAGTACAGCCCTTAGTCTGTATAGTCTTACATTTCACTAGAGAATCAGGGAAAGACAACCCACAGGTAGGTACAGTTTTGCTCTTAGTCTGTATAGTCTTACATTTCATGAGAGAATCAGGGAAAGACAACCCACAGGTATGTATAGTACAGCTCTTAGCCTGTATAGTCTTACATTTCTCTAGAGAATCAGGGAAAGACAACCCACAGGTAGGTACAGTTTTGCCCTTAGGCTGTATAGTCTTACATTTCATGAGAGAATCAGGGAAAGACAACCCACAGGTATGTATAGTACAGCTCTTAGTCTGTATAGTCTTACATTTCACTAGAGAATCAGGGAAAGACAACCCACAGGTAGGTACAGTTTTGCCCTTAGGCTGTATAGTCTTACATTTCATGAGAGAATCAGGGAAAGACAACCCACAGTTATGTATAGTACAGCTCTTAGTCTGTATAGTCTTACATTTCACGAGAGAATCAGGAAAAGATAACCCACAGGTAGGTATAGTACAGCTCTTAGTCTGTATAGTCTTACATTTCACGAGAGAATCAGGAAAAGATAACCCACAGGTAGGTATATTATAGGCCATACAGTGTTCTAGGATTCCCATTTCCCGTCACCCGTGGAAAGTGATTTCTCAGCACGGGAAAGCCAATTTTGTTGTCCTGGTCATCCGTGGGCAAGTACACATTAAAAGTCGGGATTCTTGAAAAAATGTTCATACTTGCCCTGGCAGGATACAAAAATACAAGAATTTAGTTCAATAGTTTATTTTTTTAAAATCAAGATAAAAAAAATCAAGTGTGGATATTTGTTTTCATTTTTATTTGATCAATGTTATACAGGTGCTTGTAATTTGAGTTTTCACCCCTGCTGCAAAACATTTTTGAGATCAAGTATGAATGCAGTAAGTACCGAATCAAACCCGGTAAAACCGGCAAAATCCGGTTTTGGGGGGAAACAATTTTCTGGGGGTCTTTTTATAATTTGGTAATGAATTAAATAATATAATATTGAAGTTTTTTCTTACTTTGACTTGTACAAAAATTGACAAGGATGAAAATTTTTTATGTACAAATATGTGTACTACATTATATTTTGAGTGGTATGGGAGTTTTGTACTGTTTGTTTCATAAAAATATGTACAACAAGAAACCTAAGCCAGCTTCTTAGACAGAATTGCAAATAGTTGTTGTTTCCAAATAATATGAATGTAGGCGCAGCCTAAATGCGAGCATCGCACATTGTTCATGTCGTTACTTCATAGCCCCCTAACAGTGCCTCTACATTCCATTGATGACGTGACGTCTTATCTAATGTGTTGGTGACGTCACAAAACTCAATTTCAAATACAGCGTTTCAGATTGAAAAAAATTTGTCTGGCATTTTTGTAGTAATTTAAAAAATAAACACTTTGATTTTATCGATGTCAAAATTATTTTTGTCTACTTTTATATTATATATTTTTTCGTTCGTCTACAATATTTTCTTCGGATAGCTCAGCTACCATCTGAAATGGATTTGTTCATATGGATCACGCGACTTTTTTTACACACACGCATGTAACCGTATAGCTCGCATCTGCGATGCTCGCTATAAATGTACTGAATACAGTACATTTATATTTGGATACAATAACTATTGTGAATTCTGTACAAGAAGAAAATCTTCAATTGGTACATATCTGTATATTTTTAATTAAAAATTAACATGTCATTAAAACTTTGTGGGAAAGTTTACTTGAGATGTGGGAAAGCCAGTTTATAGAGGACACTTTCCCGTGTCAAGTCCAGTTAGCAAAAAAATCCTAGAACACTGCCTTAGTCTGTATCATGAGAGAATCAGGGAAAGACAACCCACAGGACTATGAACCAAAATAAGGACTGACATTACCATACACAGTTCAAATTAGATTGATAGAAACTGATAGTTACTGTAAATGTACTGTTCACGATCTGTAAATCACTGTATACAATTCATACAGTTCACGTCAGTCATTTACAATTTTTATCTTTTACTGATCGCTTCTGTCGTGAACTGAAACAGTTCATGACAGTTAAGTACAGTACTTTTGTAGGACTGAAAAGAACTGTTAGTCAATGCATCAGATCGTGTCAGTACTTTTAAATTTTTACCTGGATTTAGAATGACTGACATTCACTGTACCAGTCCTTGACAGTGATTATCAATATTTACCTGTATTTAGAATGACTGATGTTCACTGTAGCAGTCATTGTCAGTCATTATCAGTTCTTACCTTGATTTAGTACGACTGATGTTCACTGAAGCAGTCCTTGACAGTCATCATCAGTTCTTACCTTGATTTAGAATAACTGATATTTGAGCTTTTTTTTTATTTTAGCATTGCAAAATATGTTTTTTAAAAGGTGATGCAAAATCCATCAAAGTATGTCAGCTTTTCATATAAACATTAACACTATAATATTGTATTAAAGGTTTTTTTTTAAAGTCACAACATTGTTTCAAGTCGATATGTTTGTTTGAATGGTGTTTAACGCCACTTTCGGCAATTTTTCAGCTATATCATTGCGTCCAGTTTTTATTTGGGGGGGGGGGGGGGTGAGGAAGCCGTAGAAAACCCCGGAGCTTCGGTAGGAAAACTGGCAATCCCTATCAATTAAGACTGGAGTCAAGAGCACATTCCCGCAGTGAGATTCAGTAAAATCTCAGTATTGACAGACCACGTGACCAATAGTAGAGGACCTACCTTAACCACTCGGCCACCGAGACCCCTTCAAGTCAATATGAGTTCATCGGGAAAATAAAAAGAAGTTTGTTCAATGTTGGTGCGGTTATAAGCAAAGTAAATCTCTTTCATGAGCTTTTTTACTGACCTAGTCATTGGGAACATGTTCATATATGGGCAGTATATATATGTATAAGCTGAATTGAAATAGATAATAAAATTGAACACTGAATAGTTTGTTTGAATGATATAACCCCACTTTCAGTAATATTTCAGCTATATCATGGTGTCAAGTTTTTATATTTGTGGAAGAAGCACGAGTAACCGGAAAAAACTCCCGAACTTCGGTAGAAAAACTGGCAATCATTGTCAATTAAGATTGGAGTCGAGCGCACCCAGTCCGCAGAATGAAACCCGCAACCTCAGTATGGACAGACCACGTGATCAATAGTAGACGCACTACCTTAACCATTCAGCCACGCACGCACCTGAACACTAAACAGATATACATCCGCCTTTTGTTATAAATGTATATAGAAATTATGGATAAAATATTTATAGCAGAAGATACAGATACAAAAAACATTAACAGCTACATAATAAGTTTATACCTATGTAATGTACGAGTTTAAGCAGATGGGATAAATACATGTGTACATGCATGTTTTTTCTAAAAAGGGAGACATTTTTATTTGTTATTCTATGTTTATTGGTAATTAACCACAACTTGGTATATTTTTTAGTATTTTAAATATGACCGTTTGCATCCTAATTGATTTGAAATTATAACTTTTATCCAGAATATTAACTAGAATGTCCTGTCATTTTATCAAAATGATGAAATATATACGAAAGATATTTTTCTTTGTGAACATCGGACGTTTTTTAAATTGTCTTCTCCAACAAATGAAGTTTTACTATTAATCTCAAGAAATACAAGTATCTCCAGCACCTTTTCTTCAATCTAATATGATCCTACAACGTTACAATGAATTAAAAGTAATTATCAAGATATAAATTTGTTATAAAACTTACATAAAATCACTTCAAAGTAACACCTTATCATCGTTGTGTGGTTATTGCAATAAACAAATTAACATCTCTAGTTTACCTTTGCACCCCAGGTAGCTACATGTACACGACACATTTTCAAACACCTGTCAGATATTTAAAATCGAAACCAATTTTATACGTAATATAAATCACTTTCTAGTGCATAAAGATACCAAGGTCTCCTGCGTATTTAATTTCTTTTTAATTTATATTAAAATTTATAAAAATATATCATAGAAATACAAAACACACCGAAGGTCTGTTTCAATAAAATAGCAAGAGGACAGTGAAGAAATTATACAAATACATGCAAAAACTTTCTCTTTAATGTTAAAACAAGTTACTGGACCTAATAGCTATATTACGACTTAAATAGCCGAAAAGTTGTGGGTATGAGCTATCACTAGTTCTATAGGTTCTTCTGCCATTAAAAATTGGACGAAAAAATGCTAACAGTGGGGTATAGCTTCAAACAAGAAAACGTTTTTTTTCCAAATAATAAAATATCTTAACTCATGGTAAACTTTAGTGTAAATAACGTGTTATGTGTATTAACAACGCGTTAAATTTTTGTTGTTTGGAAAAATGACTTGCGTTTTTTTTATTCGAAGAATTACTGAAATCTTTACAGTCCGATTTGTGGTGACATCGAATTATCTCCCTTCAAAATATTCATGAGATGCAGTCACTTGGAAAGACAGCCATTTTCGTATTGACGCGAAGTTTTTGACTGGACTTGAAACATGTACACAGCTAATACAGTTCAACTCAAGAATACACAATACTATGATATTCTAAGACACGAAGGCTTCCTCCGTCGAGCAATTACAGCAGAAAATTACAGTCCATCTAAAAAAAGTAGCTATAGACATTTTTCCATCGTCAAGGAACAACTTACGAAAATTTTGGCAGACCTTTGAAAATTTTTAAAACACTGTTCCCGATGTAGTCACAAATCGGATCTTCTATGGGACAAAGGTAATTATATATAGATTTGATTTAAGTTTGTTTGAAGTAATTTTAACGTGGTGCAAAAAATCGCAGCACTTAAATGTGTCCGTTGTCAAGTAATTAAGGGAGACAAGTCTAAAAGTAATGTAACGGTCAAGTGATTCACATCCGGTAATTGATTGTGGTATGGCAGGCCGTGTAGGCTAAAAATGTTTTGTTAAAAGATCTTATTTAGGCTATTACTGATAACTTTAGAATACTTTGCATTCCGAAATTATATTCATATAAATATTTAGAAAAAATTTCATTGTCAGGTAACATTTTTTTAATTTTCAGATTCTTTTTAAATTGTCCTTTACTGTTTGTTTCCTAATTGTAAATCTTAATTTTTTATTTTGTAGAGATGCTCTGTATGTAGGTAACCTGCAATTGTACTATCAAGGTCTGGAGATGGTTTATACTAGAAGGCGTCATCATGCGCAAGCCTAACTAGCCACGGTTGTATAGAAACCACTTGTACCACCTCTTCCAATCATCTTTAATACTTTACTGACGTATTGAATGTGCTTCAGAATGCATATTCATGAGACAGTCTCATGCAGGAAAAAGATTGTGATTTCCAAAATGTTAGGTTGTTAAAAAAATTAAACTGCTAAAATATTTTCAACACAATTATCGTGTAATAGAAACCAATCGAAAAAGAGGGAACGATCCATGGCTTGAAGTGGCTGATATTTCAATAAATTTTGGTGATAGAGAACTAGAGCGAATAATCGTACCCTCGTGACGAATGCTACTGTGTTTTGCAAAAAACGCTTATTTTTATGTGTTACTTCATTTTTAAAAAATAGATATTATTGTCATTATTTTTGACTCTATTT